>CM067333.1:80422500-80635000 GCA_034376525.1 Nicotiana benthamiana
ACATAACGCACATGTGGTTCTTCTTCTGATGGCCAACATCTGCATTTGCGGTCTCCTCCACATACCTGCTACTTGCACCTGTGGTTCCTAATTCGCATGTGTTGAAATGACAGAAGCAACATTGAAGTTGCTCCATTTCAAGTCCAATCTTTATGACAAGCTTTCGAATTCATCCGGAGGCCCCTTTTTTTCCTCATGGAAGTCTGAGGTTTTGACATTTTGGGACAATTCCCTTCCTTTTGAGAATTGAGTATGGAATTTGAAGAGTCTCCACCTAACGGATTAAGGTGCATTAGGTCACCTAGAACAAATAACTCATAAACCGGTTTTACTTCACTAGAGATTGGATAAGGGCTTTAAATTACCTTGATGGGAAGGTTTTAGGCACCCCTCGAGGTCCACAATGGTGGTTCCCAGCCAAACTCAATTTAAGTGAATCAGCCATAAAGCAAATTAAACAAACAGAGATTAAAATAAAGCGGCCATAAAGGGGTCCTAGGTTCAATAGGATATATGATCACTTCTATGCAATACCCGGTGACCTTCCTCAAATAGAGGTGTTACGCGAGGCATTAACGCACAGGTCTTCATATCCTTTACTATCTGATTATCCTCCCCTTAATTATTGTTACCTAAGCGTTGTAATAGCATCCAGTACCTGCCTTATGTGTGCATTACCTGTCCCTTACCTGTGGCCTTGGAGGTGTTTAGGACCTCTATTTAAGGTGGTTCTAAACTCACCTATGGTGTTCAAAAGGAGAAAAATAGGCGACAAAAAAAACAAGTAGGTCTTTCACATAAAAGTCAATTAAGGGCTCATATTTACCTCCATAAACAATTGCACGCCATTCAGACAAGCAGTTTTATAATTTTAGGAGTCCTATAGGCAGGATATCTAAATGAGTATAAACATAATAGACGACAGTTTTATTGAGTCGGAGTAGTAAATATTTATCAGTTTGCTTACTGATTTTATAAATAACTGAATCTGGACACGTTTCAAGCAGCAAGAAAATTACCATTTTAAACCCAGAATTTAATTAACCTACAAGATAGCCTAAGTGATAGCCGGGTATAATTTTATAAACATAGTATCTAAGCTGTAAACCAGTGACTAATTTTAACATGTTGATTATATCTTAAGTCTCGTATACATGATTTCTAAGTGCAAAGACCAATTTTTAAATTTTCTATAGACATGATAGCTAAATGCAGAAACGGTTTTTTTTTTTAATTTCCTATAGGCGTGGTTTTAAAATGCAGAACTGGGTTTTAAAACCATATAAGAATGGTATCTAAATGTAGAGATGATTTTTCAACCTTATAGACATGGTTTCGATATGACTTCAGTTCCTATAGGTACGGTATCTATTACACATGCATAGAAGAATTCTTTGAGTGCATTGACAGAGAAGGTAGGATCCTATAGACATTGTTATTAATGCACATTGGATTGAAAAATACGTGCAAGTCCTATAATAAAGATGTCTAATATGCAGAAATAAATGTAAAGTTGTATAACAGGATTTCTAATATGCAGATGTGAAGCACATAGTAAAAACAACAATACAATACCAGCATAATCAAGTCCTATATGTAGGTTCTCTACCCAATTCCAATAGAGAAATATAAAAATCCCTCCTAGCTTTTACTAATAACACCGGTATCTATTTTTACAAGAATTATTATACAGACTAATATAATAAATTACACAATGAAAATCACTATTCTATAGAGAGCCTTCATAGGCCTAACATCAACTTCAAACCAAGCCTCCAAACATAGCATTTCTGAGCAAAGCGGTAGTCAATCCATAATACATAAAGTTGGTTCCTGGTGTGTCAAACTTCACTATGGCCTCAGGGACCCAGGGAAATGTTGTCCATGTTAGAGTTTGTAAAACCAGCCCCAGTGTATCAAAGTTTAGAGGAGTCTCATGGACCCTAAGAAATACTCATACTGATGGTGGCACGACCTTAGTTAACTAAGAGTGAGAGTTGAAAATAGTATAAAAGTAGGAAGTAGTTGTAGGAAGAAAACAGTGTGGATTTTTTAGTAGTGAATAGAAACAAATTACCAGATCACAAGGACTATAAGTAGAAACATGTTAGGCAGATAGAGTTTAGACATGAACCCCAATAGTCAAATAACAGAGTCACAATCAATTCAAACAAGGTTTCATATTGCCTGAGATTGACTTAGTTCATTAGCTATTACTAGGTAAACATATAGGCACATATTAAATAGGGAACAATATGTTGGGATCAAATTACTGATCAAACAGTCAAACAAAAAAAGTAACAATAGTTGAGAGCATGGAAATCATGAATTATTAGGAACCTGTTAAAACAGGACAAGGATTCAGGCATGCTAGTTGGGAAATAAGTAATTAAGTGTCATGGATCAAACAGGAGCATGCTAAAGTGTGCTAAACACTAACATATTGGACAAGGCAAATTCACATAAGTTGAAACGTACTAGTTAACAGGAACATAAGAGCAAACAAAGGCAAGTTGATATCTATAGCAGATAGCACTTTAAATAGGACATGATAATAGAGGTAGACATGTTGTCTAAAAGAATAGACATGAAGAAGATAAGTCTAATAACATAGAGTATTGAACGATAGCAGAAGTGGAGACATAATTGTTAAGAGATAGCAACAGAAAAGTGAAGCAAATAGGATCCAAGAGCCTATCCTTGGCTTTCAGCTGGCTAGATAGTGCAATAAACACAAGTAACAGAAAAAATTGCAATGTAAAGTGAAGTGAATAAGATCAAGATGTGTGTGTGTTTCTATCTTTCTCAGTGTGTGCGTGTATAGGTATTTGAGTCTGTGTGTTTTAAAAGCAGAACAATACAAGGTTTTTATAGCATGCCACAGAGTATGACACATAAGGTAATGAAATAATCATACGGACAAAAGGTATGAAAAATCAATTATAAATCATGAATAAATTAAGGGGATAGAATCAAATAAGTACCACTTAATTTAAGAAACATCTCACACGAAATAAATCAGTAATTAAGAATAAGGTTAATAAGGTAAGAACTATTTTCTAGAATTAATTAGAAATCAGAATACAAAAGCAAGCCAGTAATACAGATACATAAATAAGGTAAGAACAAGTAAAAACTTTAAAGGAAGTAATGGTACTAAATTCAAACCCTTATTTAGTCAAGTGAATCAACTAACTCTATAATTGACAGAGCTAAGGTAAACGGGCAAAATAGTATAATAAATAGTCGAATAATTGAAACTCTATAACATATAAAAGACATAGAGATGAATCTCAAGTAAAAATCGGTTGAAAGAGTAAAGAATAAAACTAGAGTTGAAAATATTTAAACGTCTAAGTATTTTTACAGAAAACCCGTTAGAAATAAAAAACATAGCTTCTTAGGGTAAAATAAAATCGATCAACAATAATAGTAAAAATAAATAAATCATAAAGGAAAAATATCATATAAACTCAAAACCCTTCAGATCTAAAGAGATCTAACGGATTCAACCAGAAATAACTAAGTTTATAAATAGAAGTGACGGGATTTGAAATCATAAAATACAAAAATATTAGTACTCATATATGTCAGAGTGAACATAGATGGAATAGTCGAGAAAAAGATAGCTGAATAGATTTAGTTTGATTTTGGCAAGATTTTCTTTGCCATGTTAGGAAAGCAATTAAATGGGATCATAGACGAGTAGCCGGTGGTGAGAAGAGACCAATAATGTAAGGGAATTCATGGTCGATTCCATTTTAAGTCAGAATTGGAGGTGATAACAGGCAACGACGCTAGGGTTTGACAAGAGGAGGGGTGAGAGATGAGAGCGCATATAAGGGCGACGAGTTTGGGAGAATGGGCAGGGCTAGGGTCGTTTGGTTAAGATAAAAAAATAATCTTGGACTATTGATCTTCTAAGATCAATGACTAGGATCAAAATCTGGGCCGGATTGGGTTAGTGGGCATTTGAGTCCGGGTTAGTTTATAAAAATAATGAGGAAAGGGGCCATGTTTCAAATACTCATTTAATTTAATAAAATAATTGTATTAAATAATTTGTAAATGATAAAAACATGATTTTTGCATGAAAATAATCTAAAATAATTACTTAATAATATAAAGATATAAAAAGTTATTTTATGTATAGATAATGTAATTATGTATTTATATAGGCTATTATTATAAAATACAATTCTAGCCTTAATAAATATAAATATAATTATAAAAAATATAATTAAAATATAAGCACTTATATGGGAATAACGGATGATATTAGATGATTAATCATCATAAAAATAATATAATTGATAATTATTGGATATTTATATGATTGAAAAATACATAAATAAACTGATTTAAGCCCTTTAAAATTATAGAAAAATTATAAAATACTTGATTACAAATGCATGTACAATATTTTGAAAATATGTATGCATATTTACAAATATATGAGCGAAAAATTGGGTATCAATAGCTGCCCCTCGTTACCTGGGAAGGATGAAAGAGTTTTCGGGTAAAGAAATAATAACCGATTTTGACCGAATAGGATGTTTTGAATAGAAAAGGCCGCATCCTGGTCTTTGAGCTACCTACATATCCCTAATCTTATAAGAATCAGATCATGTATAGCTCTGGACACAACGACGAATGAAACCGATGGAATTGTAATAGGAATGCTCGTATGTTTTGGAAAGGGTTCCTTTTGGGAAAGATAGTATCAGATGGGTTTATGCAGAGTTATGAATATGCATCTGAAGTTTAACGGGTGCATCACAGGGTAGGCATCTGAATGGACACGGAATAAAGGCGAGTAATTGATTTTATATAATTAAAAAATACAGAAATAAACTGATTTAAACCCTTTAAAAATTATAGAAAAATTATAAAATACTTGTGCATGTTTGCAAATGAATGTACAATATTCTGAAGTATGCATGAATATTTAAAAATATATGAGGGAAAAATAGGTATCAATAGCTGCCTCTCGTTACCCGAGATGATGAAAGAGTTTTTGGGTAAGGAAATAATGACCGATTTTGACCGAATGGGATGTTTTGAAAAGTAAAGGCCGCATCCTGGTCTCTGAGCTGCCTACATATCCCTGATTTTATAAGAATCAGATCATGTGTAGCTCTAAACACAATGACGAATGAAACCGATGCAATTGTTATAGAAATGATCGTATGTTTTGGAAAGGGTTCATTTTGGGAAGGATAGTATCGGATGGCTTTATGCTGAGTTATGAATATGCATCTGAAATGTAACGAGTGCATCACAGGGTAGGTATCTGAATGCTCATGGAATAAAGGCGAGTAATTGATGGGAATCGATTGCGTTTGAGATAACAGCAAACAGTGTGGATGGTATGAGTGGAGACCTGGGCGAAGGTTGCTCATGTCTGAAGAATAGTTACCTCTAGGGATTACCTGCAAAACTTAAACACAATACATGAAAGTATATTGTTTATTGCAAAAATTTAAACATGATGCAAATTCTCTTTTTGACCATGAAGGTTGTCTTCGAACGGTGAAGATGATGTACTCCGACCATGAAGTCTCGGGCCATGAGTCATGACATAAGAGAATCGCAAGCCATGAAATATTGTTCTCGGGACAATAAAATGGTGTCTCTGAACCATGACACTTTGAATAATGATGTGAGGTTTTGAGAGATCCTCAAGCCATGACATGGTGTCTTCAGGCTATGAGGATGATCCCTTGGGATTATGACACCTTTGGATAAATTGGCTATATATCAGCCCATGAAATATTGTGGCACGATGTCAAAGGTAATAACAAGACAAAGCTTAGTTTTGTGGAGAGTTTAGGGTTAGAGCTTAGCTCCGAGATAAGAAGATAATGCAAAGTTTTAGAATAGAGCAACACTTATGCAGAAGGACACAAGGCTTAGTTTCATGAGAAGGCAGTGATCAGTCTTATGCAAGTAAGTAGGCAAAGCTTAACCTCGTGCAAGAATCTAGATAGAGCTTAGTCTCATGCGAGAGGAAGGAAATTCTTAGCCTTATGCAGATAGGGAGGCATGTCTTAGCCTCATGAAAGAATCGAGATAGAGCTTAGTCTCATGCAAAGTGAAGGTTATTCTTAGCCTTATGCAAATATGGAGGCAAGGCTTAGCCTTATACAAGATTTGAGACAGGGCTTAGCCTCATACAAAGAGAAGGCAATGCTTAGCCTTACGCAAATAGGGAGGCGGGGCTTAGCCTCATGCAAGGAGAAGGCAGTGCGTAGCCTTGTGCAAATGTAGAGGCAAGGCTTAGCCTCATTCAAGATTTGAGACAGGGCTTTGTCTCATGAAAAGAGAAGGCAGTGTTTAGACTAATGCAAATATGAAGTCACTGCTTAGCCTCATGCAAGGAGAAGGCAATGCTTCTCCTTATGCAAATGTAGAGGCAAGTCTAAGCCTTATGCAAGATTTGATACAGGGATTTGTCTCATGCAAAGAGAAGGCAGTGCTTAGCCTTATGAAAATGCGGAGGCGGGGCGTAGCCTCATGTAAGGAGAAGGCAATGCTTGGCCTTATGCGGTGAACAGGTAGCAGATAGGGGTAGAATATTTCTTAGTTGGAGATATATTTGCGTCTGATGGACTGCTTGTTATAAGGATTGTGACTTTGATATGTGTATATTTTTGAATGCTTCTGTTATGCCTTTTGTGCCTGCATTCAAAGAAAATCGTGAGTTTTGTAGGGGAGGTTAGTTCATATCCTTATCTGCTTGCTCTGACTTTCTGGCGTATAATGGTATTGGCTGGACTTGCTCTGAAATTTTGAGGTTCCTCCTCAAAATTCTGCCCCAATTCCTTAACCGATTTCTGACCTTCTGGCATATGATGGCGTTAAATGGATTTGCTCTGGAAATTTGAGGGTCCTCCTAAAATTCTGCCCCAGTTTCTGGTTCTAAGGAAAAATAAATATTTTATTAAGACTTGACTGAACCCACAGGGCTGCCTACGTATTCCCTCTTAAATGAGAATCAGGTCAACTGTAGTTCAGTTACATCATATGAAGAAATATAAATAATCTAATCATAGTATCTCTTGACTACGTCTAAATTGATTAGTTTTGGCCAAACTTCTCCGTCCATTTCTGCAAGTATGAGTGCCCCTCTTGTCAGCACCTAGTGAACCATGTAAAGACCTTTCCAGTTGGGCGAACTTTTCCTTTTGGCTTCATCCTGATGTGAGAATATCCGCTTCAGCACCAACTGCCCCCGGTGTGAATTATCTCGGTCTGACCCTTTTATTGAAGGCTCTGGACATTCTATTCTAGTAAAGCTAACTGTGACATACTGCATTTATTCTTTTTCCATCTATGAGGGCTAGTTGCTCATAGCGGCTCCTTATCCATTCTACATCACTAAGTTCGGCTTCCTGTATGATCATTAAAGAAGGAATTCTTACTTCGGTTGGAATGATAGCTTCGGTACCATAAACCAATAAATAAAGAGTTGTCCTAGTTAATGTGCGGATCATAGTGCAATATCCCAATAAGGCAAAGGGTAACTTCTCGTGCCATATTTTGTGATTTTCTACCATTTCCTTTAGTATCTTCTTGATGTTCTTGTTGGCAGGTCCCACATCTCCATTCATTTGAGGCTTGTATGTTGTAGAGTTTTTGTGCTTGATTTTGAAGGTTTCACACATGGATTTCATCATAACACTGTTGAGATTAGCAGCATTATCAGTGATAATGGACTTGGAAACCCCGAATCGACAAACAATACAATCCTCAACAAAATCTGTGATGAATTTCTTGGTTACAGCTCTTTAGGATGTCGCTTATACCCATTTGTGAAGTAATTAATGGCCACTAAAATGAATCAGTGCTCGTTTGAAGCAGTGGGCTCAATCAGACCGATGACATCCATTCCCCAGGCAGCAAAAGGCCAAGGTGCACTTGTTATATTGAGCTCTTTTGGTGGTACCTTTATCATATCTGCATGTACCTGGCATTAGTGGCATATATGGACGTACCAGATGCAATCTGTTTCGATCTTCATCCAAAAATATCCAGATATGAGTATCTTCTTAGCTAGAACAAAACCATCCATACGTGGTCCGCAAGTTTCGACATGTATCTCCTCAAGCAATTTGGAAGCCTCATTCGTGTCAACACACCTTAACAACTCCAGATCAGGAGTTCTTCTATACAGGGTCTCCCCACTTTGGAAGAAGTGATTGGATAACCTCTGCAGTGTGCATTTCTGAGTATGATTTGCATGTTCTGGATATTCTCCTTTCGCCAAAAATTCTTTGATATCGTGGAATCAAGGTTTTTCGTCTATTTTTTCTTCAACATAAGCACAGTAAGCCGGCTGATTATGGATCCTCACCTATATGGGATCGATGAAATTCTTGTTTGGATGTTTTATCATTGATGATAAGGCAGCCAGTGCGTCTCTGAACTCATTTTAAATTCTAGGCATATGTTTGAATTCTATCTTCGTGAATCTTTTCATCAATTCTTGCAATTGATACAAGTATGGCAGTATCTTAGTGTTCTTCGTAGCCCATTTTCCTTGAACCTAATGTATCAGAAGATCTTAATCGCCAATTACCAGTAGCTCTTGTATATTTATATCGATGGCCAAATTAAGCCCCATGATGCAAACCTCATATTCTGCCATACTGTTTGTGCACGGAAACCTAAGCTTTCGGACACCAGGTAATTGTTGACCTGTCTCTAATACCAAAACTGCTCCAATACCCACTCATTTGAAGTTTGCAGCCCCATCGAAGAACATTATCCAACCGTTGCAGGCTTCAGCAATGTCCTCTCCTACGAATGATACTTCTTCATCGGAAAAATATATTTTTAATGGTTTTTATTCTCCTCCCACAGGATTTTGAGCAAGATGGTCTGCCAATGTTTGTCCTTTGACTTCCTTCTAAGTTACGTCAATGATGTTGAACTCATTTAACAATATCTGCCACTTGGCTAACTTCTCGGTTGGCATGGGCTTCTGAAAGATGTACTTCAAAGGTTCTATCCTTGATATGAGGTGTGTGGTATAGGCACAGAAGTAATGCCTTAATTTCTAAGTTGTCCATGTCAAAGCACATCAAGTGCGTTCCATTAGAGATTATCGTGCTTCATAAGGTGTGGATTTCTTACTCAAGTAGTATATATCTTGATCCTTTCTTTTGATCTTGTCATGTTGTTACGAAACACATTCTAAAGCTCCATCTAATACGGAAAAATAAAGTAGAAAAGCTCTCATGGGTTCTGGCGGAACTAGGACCAGTGGTGTGGACAAGTATTTCTCAATTTTGTCAAGAGCTTTCTGACAATCCTCGGTACAACTTGTTTCAGCATATATCCGCAACATTTTAAAGATGGGTTCACATGATATCATGGACTGTGCTATGAAGCGGCTGATGTAGTGAGGCATCCTAGGAAGATCATAATGTCTTTTTTGCTCTTTGGTACTGGTAACTCTAAGATAGCCTTAACTTTAGATGGGTCCAACTCAATTCCTCGACAGCTGACAATGAATCCCAACAATTTTCCTGCAAGGACCCCGAATGCACATTTTGCGGGGTTCAGTTTTAGATTGTACCTCCTTAGCCTATCAAAGAACTTTCTCAATTTTGTTATATGATCTATGGTCTTTTTGGATTTGATATGATCTATTTCTTTGTATATCATATCATGGAAGATGGTTGCCATGGCTCTCATGTAGGTGGCCCCAGCATTCTTTAGACCAAATGACATCATCTTATAGCAGTACACTCCACACGGTGTAATAAAGGTTGTTTTCTCTGTGTCTTCTTCATCCATCCAGATCTGGTGATAACCTGCGAAGCAATCTACAAAGGATTAGAATGTAGGCTTGGCGCAATTCTCAATCAGGATGTGAATATTTGGTAGTGGAAAATCATCCTTGGGGCTTTCTCTGTTTAAAATTATGTCCCTACAGTAAACACATACCCCGACTTTCCCATATTTCTTTGAAACCGGTACAATATTGGCTAACCAAGTTGGGTACTCAACTACCCTAAAGACTTTGGCTTTGATCTGCTTGGCGACTTCTTCCTTAATCTTTAGTCTCATGTGTGGTTTGAAGTTTCTAAGTTTCTGCTTCACTAGCGAACATATTGGATTGGTAGGCAACTTATGAGCCACTATGGATGTGCTCAGACTGGTCATGTCATCATATGACCATGCAAAGATATCTTCATATTCTTCCAGGAAACAAATATACTCTTCCTTCTTTGACAACAATAAGTGAATGCCTATGCAAGTTTCCTTGACGATTTCAGCATTTCCCAAAGTGATTACTTCAGTTTCGTCCAGGTTGGAATTAGGTTTGTTCTCAAAGATCTCAACTTCTCTGACAACTCCTCGAGTTGCCACATTACATTACACAGTCATTGGTTCACCAGGAAAAGTAATAATATAAATGTAGAAGAAAAACAAATGTAAAAGATAATAGTAAATACTAAATAAAAATGCATTAATTAATTTGAAAAGGTATCCAAAACAAGTACAGCTCGATGACTCGAGCAATCATTTTAAACGAAAGAAAATTACTAAAAATATCTTAAATGCCTAGGATGGCAATAAAAATAAATCAGGCTTAATTGTCAAGCTACCCAGGGACTTGGCGGGCCAAGGATGGTGTGGCAGTCCAATTCATAAGAATGGCTCCCTTCCCCACAGTCTGAATGGTGAGGCTTTCTTCCTCCTCCTCCTCCTCCTCAATTATCACATTGTAATCCATATTCTCGTCGTCCGGAACAGGTTTCGCAACCCAGCCAAAGCTTCTTTCTCTGCAGATCCCCATATTGTATCAGCCTGGTGAAAAATCTGACTCGGGTGTGGTACTGGCTACTCAAGAGGGTAATAAGAACCATGCCATGGAGGAGACCAATCATCATACTCTTGCCAAGTGTATAGATATCCCAGCCCAAAGTTGTGACGTGACGTTTCAACTGTATCGGTTTAGTAATGCCCTAGAGATCCTTCCCAATCCCTCTGTCGGGTTCATACCCAGATCATGCCAGTGTGCTTTCAATTTTTTACTCCACTACTTGTCCTTCTCAATTACGTTGTCATGTATGTAGTGATAGGTTTCTCCACCCAGCCTTCTTCTATTCTCGATAGTCGGGATAGTTTGACTAGTGTAAATGGGTTACTTCCATCTCTTTGAATGATTACCTCCTGATGGTTCCATTCAAACTTCACATCCTGGAGTAGCATGGAAGCCACTACCCCCAGCGGCATGTATCCAAGGTCAACCTAATAGAATATTGTATGTAGCTGATGTCTAGAACTAGCAATTCAACATCGAACCAAGTTGGCCCTATATATAGAAAAATTTTACTCTCCCAATGGTGGAGCTTTGAGACCCATCAAATGTTTTTATGTTCATATTTCCTGCCCGTATCTCATGGAAATCTTTGCCCAATATTTTCAAAGTAGTCAATGGACAAATATTGAGGCTTGAACCTCCATCTATTAGGACCCTCGCAATGAATTTGACTTTTAAATGTACCGTGATCTTGTGACTCTCCAGTACTAGCCCTACCATGTTGGTCATCTCTTAACTGGTGATATTGTTGGGTACATAAGCTTCATTCAACACCTTCAGCAGAGCATTCTTATGCGCCTATGAATTTTACAACAATGACAGGATGGATATATGAGGGGGGGGTCTTGTTTAAATGATCGACGACATAGTATTTCCAAGCATATACATTCCTCCAAAGGCGTCCAATCCAGTTTTAATGACAAGCTATTTTGTAGCAGCCTCCTTGCTTGATCCTCCCAAATTTTGGGGTGTATAGATCTGTCCGGTTCTTCTCATTCCCTGTGCAGCACCAGATTCTTCCATCTTTGCTTTTCCCTTTCGCCTCGCTTCGGCAATGCAATCCAAGGTACAGTGTTGGACTTGAAAGAAGGTGTAGTTGTTACTATCACTGTGAAAGGTATGGCCACTTCAACCTCAAATAGAACAAGTGTTGCTGTAGGTGATGTTACTTTTAGCTCAAATGGAACCGATGTGGTTACCTCGACCTTAACTAGCAACTATACCTAGACCATAATAGGATTAAGAGTTGATGCAGGCTTCATAGGATCGTCGCCCTCTTTGATAAATCCAATTGATCCCTAGGGATCTCACTCCTCATCTATTTCTATCACATTTATCCCTTCGCCCCTATGATCTGGAAGAGGATTGTCGCATATGTTGGGTGCAGCTTCCTTTGCCTATATGGCCTTGTTATCAATCAATGTTTGAATCTAATCTTTCAATGTCCGATATTCGTCAATGGTGTGCCCCTTCATACCTGAATGATATGCATAGGTTTTATTAGGTTTGACCCATTAAGATGAATTCTGCATTTCCACGGCGGGAATAGGGGTAACATAACCGGCAGCCCTCAACCTTTTGTACAATTGGTCGATAGGTTCAGCAATAGCGGTGTACTAACTAGGTGGTTTGTGATCAAAATTAGGTCGAGGTTTCTGGAATTTGGATGAGTTTGGAGGTGAATGATAGTAGGCAAGTTGGGTACTATAAGTGTGATATGTGGTGGTGAGTTGAGAGTATCTGGGAGGTGAGGGTTGGTATGTGGGTGGAAGTGTTTGGTATGTGAGTGGAGATTTTGGGCCTTGGGCCACCATTACAGCCCCTACTTCTTTCTTTTTTCATATTCCACCTTATTGCAATACTTTTTCGTGGCTTGTAGTGCCTCAAAATTTGTCACCATCCATTTCTAATGTCCTCTTCAATTCTCTCTCCGAGTTTGATGATATCGGAGAACTTATGATTCCGAATAACCATTAGCCTTTCATAATACTATGGGTCATGTGCCCGGAAAAAGAATTTGTTCATCTATCCCTCGTCTAATGATGGTCTGACCTTAGCTACTTCTGACCTCCACTAAGTAGCATACTCGCAAAAAGTCTCAGTTGGTTCTTCATTAGGTTTTGGATATAGAAGACATCTGGTGCATTCTTTGTATTAAATCTGAATTGGTCTATTAAGTCTGACTCGATGTTCACCCAATTAGGGTTTTGATGTGGTGTGGTTTACTGGTGAGGTGCGGGAGGATTTTGTGGACGTTGGTTGTTGATACCCAATTTTCTCTGTATTTTTTAAATATGCAAAATACCTTCAAAATAGCCTATATAGGCATATATAAGTATATCTCAAAGTTGCATCATTTTTTCTTAATTTTTCGAAGATTTTTAAATTAGTTTATTTCCCTATTTTATAAAAAAACACAATAATTGTCACCAAAATTTTCATACTTGGTGATTCATTTATTGGATTCTCATATTACTACTAAAATATAGCTAAGATATTTTTACACTTTTTTACAAATTTATTTTAGTATTATAAGGATAAAATTACATAATTGCGACATTAGCCCTTTTAGGTTTAAATTCGTCTCATGTTTATTAAATAGGATTTTATATTTTTAAATTATAATTATATATTATAAATCATATTAGTGATTCAATTAGCTTTCAGATATTTATTTACTATTTTTTATAAATTAAATGGGAAAAGGAACTATTTAACTTATAGCCAGATTTGGCCTTCTAATTTAGCCTGATTAATCCCAATACCCAACCCAAAAACCCAAGCCCAAGCCCTAAATCTACCCGACCCAGCCGGAATTAAATCTTAGTCGTTGATCTTTTAATCAACAATCCAGATCCATTCTTACCAAATTAAACCAAACGAACCCCCCCCCCCCCCCAAAACCCCTCTCATTCCTTACTCGTCTCTATCTCTTCTACTCGATAGAACCTTCCCCCTTCCCCTATGCTCCGGTGAGTTTCCCTAACCTTCTACGGCCGCCTCTTGGCCTAAATCCATGGTGGTCTCACCACCTACCAGCCTTCCAGGATTTATACACGTTTGGTTACCGACATTTCATGGTCTGACCATAAAGAAGCTTCATCTAGACCTTGTTTGATTCAATTTTAGTGGCCATCTTCAGCCTTGCTTCGGAAAGCCATGTTTGTTCCGAGCCTGGCTTCGACCCCTCCAGCTTGAATCTATCCAAGCCTTTCTCACTGTTTGGGTTCCTCTGAAATCCTCGCTTTTGAGGTTCTTCCATTTCTTTAGATCTATTCGTTATCCGTGTTTTCCGTAAGCTTTTAAATTATTTCTTGATATTTCTTTTAAAAGTTATGCTTTCAAAACCTTTGAATTTTTCAGATCTAGGGTTTTCCTTTTTTGAGTTATTTAGATGTTTCTTTTACGGTGTTATTTATGTGTTTATCTTACTATGTTTCTTATACTGTGTTCTTTGTGTGTTTTTTCTATTATGTTTCTTGTTAAGTTTCTTCTACCATATTTTTATCAGTTTCCTCTACTGGTTTTATAAGTTTCTCTACTGTGTTCTTATTAAATTTCTTCTGATATGCTTCTCCTAGTGTTCTTATTAGTCTCTTTCACTAGGTTTCTTATTAATTCTTCTACGAGGTTTCTATGAGTTCTTCTACTGTGTTTCGCATGTTGTTCTTTTATTATGCTTCTCATGAGTTCTGGCTACAGAAATAGCATGTTAAAGGTCTCAGTTCCTTTTTGAGACCTCTGAACCTGTTTCGATTAGTATATTTTTCCTTGATTACTTGTCCTCTCATCTCTGCACTCGATTGATAGTAAAACCCTAGAATTTTGGGGTTCATCCGAGTTTAAGAACATTGGCTATGTGATATTCTTGTTCTTCATCTTTAATATGTCTGATTTTAGAAACCCTAACTATTTCGAGTTTCTGAATTTGTTTCATCTGTTGCTCAACTGAGTCCTGAAATCTTTGTTTCAACCTCTATTTCTGTAACCAATTCTGATTCTCCACTAAACTCTTCTAAGGTACACTGGACCTTTTGTATCATATTTGAAACTATCTCTCTTCTACATTGCTGACTATGTGACTATCATGATCCTATAGTCTATTACTAACTGATTTTGCAGTGGCATGAAATTTTTCTTTGTCCTAAGTTCAGCTTAGCATGTTTGTGTGCTCTTTATATGTGTTGAACTTCCCTTTAAAATGGCTTTCAATTTTGATTAATTTCAGTCTTTCTTTGAATAGGTTTGATTGATTTCTTTCCTTGTTTGTTGATTTCCCTGTGACTCGATTTAAATCAAAAACTTTCCTTAGCCTTTCTGACTTTGTTCATTCAGGGACCAGTGATTACAAAATCTCTTATCCTTGATTTACTATCTAATAATTGATTTCTTACCTTATTTATATAACCGTGTGTTTCAAAGTTCTGCCCTTAAGTAATTTTTTATGTATTACCTCTAATTGCCTACTTTGCACAAAATGTATGTTTGATCTCTTTCCTTATATAATTTCCTTGATCATTACCGTTTAAATTCCTTAATTAAAAGAGGTCTTGTACTGATTGATTTTAATTGATACCCAGATCCTTAATTGTTTTCTTACCTTATTCCTACCTACTTTTCACACTATAAATACACGACTCTTTCATTAACAAACAACCATCACTGGTAGTCGTTCTAAACTTACACTTACACTCAAAAGTATTCTCTCTCGTTTGCTTATATTGTGGCACGTTACAAGACATGTTGCTTTCTTTCTCTCTATTTATTTTTTTGAAACTGGCATGTCCTTATTTAAGTTTTAGCACCACAACAATGTGCTTATTTACTACTTTTGTATCCATGTTTACTGCTTATGTATAGTTTAACACCCATCCTAGCATAGTGATTTCTTTCTACCTGTTCTACTATGAATCCAACACCTCTACCCCCTATGTGTTTAAGCTATGGTTTGAGGCATGGCAATACTGCAAGTAATTGTCCATGAATCAAATTTGATCCCCTGGGATCCTAGCCTCTAATAACATGTGTTCTAGTAGGCTTATAGGTGTGCTAGCACTCTCCATTGCTAGGCATTTCTAAAGTCCGCCCTTGCCTAACCAGAAGGCTCTTTATAATCTCCTAATTCCCTTGAACCCACTTATGTGTGCTTATTTGTTGTTGTTTCCCTCTTCTTTTTCCCTTTTAGTATTCTGATCAGCACTTGTACACTTTCTTAGCCTTTAAGTTCTGCCCCCCTCTTATGAGCCTTGTCTCTGGTCCCTGTAAGTTCCCTCTGAACTTGGACACTTGATGGCTGGTCTTTCCACACTACACTTGTCCCAATATGATAATACATTTGGGTGTGAGCATTACCCGGAGTTCCTTTGAGACTCTTAGGGAACTTTGACACACTCAAATAGGAAAAAGGCTTTTGATCATGATCTCATGGAGTTGGTTTACCTCATATTTCATACATGAAGTCTGAATCAGGCTCTTTTTGGTTGTACTTTTACTTATATTTTTTGATGTATTTTTTTACTTTATTCCGGGCTGTAATAATTTGTAATAAACTCTTTGGGATGGTTAATAAAAAGGGGCGGGTACTATGTATCCAAGAAGGGTAGATACCATGCCTATAGGTATTTTTTTAAATCTGCATACAAATAGAAATCATGCCTATATGTCCTTCTGAATCCTGTATATACATTTTCATCTAGATATCATGTTCATAGGCCTTAAACAATTTCAGTTTTTAGACGTCATATTCATATGTCTTAAATAATCAAATGCACTTAGATAGCATGTTCACAATATCTGCACTTAGATATCATGTTCATAAGTTTAAAATGCGTCTTCTACATTTTATGTTCAAAAATCAATTATGTGTAGAATGCATGCCAATAGGAACTCCTAATCGAATTTGAACCGCTTCATCCACATATGGAACTAAAATCAATAACAACGGGTACAGTTAGCTGTATTACTTATAATCTTCGTTAAAAACTAGCCTTTCTTTACAATCTGACAACCCTTTAACCAGTATGTAGCAAGTTTACTTTAAACCTTATTATTTTGTTGCTTTATGAATTCAAATGATACCATGCCTATATGATCCTTGTCCAACACTTAGGCAAGACTTAGGGTAAAGTTATAAACTAAATTGTTTCTATTAATAACTACAACTAGCAGGCAGACCTAATTTGTGCTTCTTATCTGAAATATGTATTAAACCATTCTGCCTCAACCTTTAAGTTTTTTCATGTTTATTACTTAATCACACCTTAACTAGTATGTATAAGTTAGGCTAATTACGTGCTTCTTTGTTAAAAGGGTATATCTGAGCCTTTGCTTGTTATGTGTTTTCCCCCAACTTGCTATACATATTTTGTATGTCGTTTTAGAATTTTTGCCTTTGAAATTACAAATAATCCTAACATCCCTTCCCTTTAGGATTAGTAGTCCTAAATTCCCCCGGGGCTGATAGGATTGGGATGGGTAGTAGCATGCAATAAGTAAACGAGACCATTTCCGCACTTCAATACCTCAACAAGGTGGGAATAGTAGATACGGATATGATGACTACGCGATAATGTCACGTGTAGCCCCTCGTTAAGGGGTGATTACTGGGCATTGCGCGGGGTGATCCATATTATTAATAAACCTAGGACCCCATTTCCTTTTATTTCTTCGTTTCTTCTATAATTTCAAACTATTTCTTCTAAGCAAAAACCAACATTCTTTTAGTTCTTCCAACTTTGTTTGTTTGTAAACCCTTATGTGAAAATCCCCTGTTATTTGGAGTTTTATTTGTCTACATGTTAGTTGTATCTAAATTTACAATAATAATCTAACCGGGAACCACACTAGTGGATTCTGAGGGGTGCCTGACACCCTCCCCTTAGAATAATTTCAAGCCCTTACCATATCTTAAGTTACTCAAATAAAAAATCTCTTGGTTTCTTAATGCACCCTAATCATTATGGAAACTCTTCAAATCAAACCCAATTCCCAAAAGGAATGAGTTGTCCTCCCAAATGTCATAAACCCAATTTCGCGAGAAAAAAGGGGGCACGACATTGGTTTGGCGTATTTTGAGGAGGTACTGGGTTTTGAACGTATTGTTTGTTGACGTCCAGGACATTCAGAGTGAGGGAAAGCTTGCCAAGTTGCGGACCTACTCAAGTTCTCCTTGTAATTCTAGTATTTTCTGCTCCAATCGCATTACCAAATCATTATGGGCCAGAGTGCTCTGACCGTCTGAAGTTTTAATATTCTCAGCATTTTTGTTTCGTATACCACTCAAGTCATCCATCTTAACTTTTCCACTGTTTTACAGGTTACTCAGAGGATGAGGAGGAGATGGAGGGCCTCTAGATCTGGTGTGATATGCTGATGACAACAGTATGTGCAAACCAACCTTAGGGGATGGGAATAATCAAAAATGAAAAGAAAACAAAAGGTGAACAAGTTATTAAGGATTTTGAAAATATTTGTAGTATTTAAACACATATTGCAAACATGTAAATTCGTGTCCTAATTTGAGAGTCGTGCCTGAGATAGGCCTAGTGACACGATGATTTACAGAACTTCAGTGCCAACAATTACCTTATTTCATTAATGTAAAAATAGATTAATCTAAAATGACACTAAATAAGGTAAGTCACTAATGACACTTGGCCTTATTTCATCTGAAAAAGCAAATAAACCTAATCTACTTGGTCCCAAAAGGACCTTCTCTAGGCTGGATGTTTTTGGCTTCATCGATCAAATTCCCTAGTTCGCACAGGTTCAGCAGTAGGTATGCTCTTGCTAAATTTCCTTCTTCACTTCCTTCAGCATTCTGGCAATTGGTGACTCTCTTCCTCATTTTCCCATCCAATTCCATTAGACTGTACTCCAGATATTCCAACCTTTTGCTTGATTTAACATCCATTTCCCTCCATTCATTGATTAATTCTATGTCGGCCTTGTGTTGCTCCATGTGCTCAGCCTCAAACTCGTGAACTCTTTTGTGCAATGTTCTTCTCTTGTGTTTCGACAACTTCATCTGTGACTCTGTTTCCTGGACCAACCCTTGGCTCGAGTATTCCTTCTATGTTATCCTCCAACCATGATGGGTAAAAGTACACGTGACCAGCATGATCTTGATCTGGCTCGATGGTATCCTTTTCTACGTCAATTTTCAAATGCCACATATGCTCAGATTTGCATTTGTATGTGAAGTCGTCATCCAGAAAATATGCCTTGTAGTGACTCATCTTAGAAACTTGCGGTATAACCTGCATTTTGCCTGCCAGTCTCATACTCTAATGGGAGCATAAGTGTATATGCCCCTTAACCCGATCAGTACCAAGTGTGGGACATCCCTAGATCTGATTATGGACTTATCGGTAGAGAACCATTCGAACATCCATTGGACCTGATCTTAGTCAAATTGTTGAAAAACTGTGCCCGTCCTATAGCATTTTCAGGTTGGGCAAACATGCCTGGGATAAAATTCATTTTCTTAGGATGATGTAAAGCTATGTTATCATTCCACGGCCTTCACGTAAGCTCTTCATGGTATTGCCTCTTTTGGAGATGTTCTAACAACCAAACTTGTAAAAGCATATTACAACCTTCGAAGCACGTGTACCATTTGTGGCAGCATTCTAAGACACGGTATATGTCTGCTATGATCTGTCATGACCCAAGTTTGCCCTCCATGAACTGTCGTGATGGCACGTAGTCTCTATGACTAGGTAAGCTTAACAATTGCAAAAAAGAAACAAAATGCATAAAAACTAATAAAAACTGAAAATAAAAAAAATAGAAGTGTTTAAGATACTGCTCGGCATATACCAATACAATATCCCAAAAACTGAACAACTTCCAAAAACTCGGAATCTCATGATCACAAGTTATGGATACCACATAATTTTCTAACTCTGGAATGTCTAAATCAAAAGAACTACAGAAGGGCTATAACTACAAGAGAGAATGGATAGGGGCTCCTCAATCTGCAGGCACGGCAGATGTACCTCAAAATCTCTGTAGAATCACTTCGCCTCAAGGATAATAGGTCTGAGCCGAAGAACCTAAATCGCACACAAGAGACATGTGTAGGAAAGGGCATGAGTACACCACAGCGATACCCAATAAGTACCAAGCCTAACCTCAGTCGAGTAGTGACGAGGAAGGTCAGGGACCTACCAATCATATATAACAATAGTATGAAGTAACATAGTATAATAATAAGAATAACAACAATTACATCAGAGAAAACATCATAGAAAGAATACAACTCAATACATAGATAGAAACCAGGGATCTACCAGGATATCGTCCTGTAGCCCCCAAATGCAATATCCAGTGGTTCTCCCGGGTGTCATCCCGTAGACCAACTCATAGTGTGTGGGGACCTACTGGAATCCCGATCTGTAGTAAATGTAAATACCCAGTACCGGGGAAATCTACCAGGTGCAGTCCCGTAGTTTCATATAACTGCGCAAGGGGTCTACCGGAATATCACTCCGTAGTCCCAAATAAATAGTCAAGGGGGATCTACCGGAAAATCGCTCGTAGTCCCAAGTAAACAAACATCAACAACACGAATAATATCCAATTTCATACCAATGTAAATAGGAAATTCTAACCTAGTATGTTGCACAAAAATCAGATAAAGCAGTTGAGCAAGTAAAACAATCGAATCATTTAGACATGGTTTCCTAGCTAGCAGTAGGTTTAACTTTAAAGTAGTGTAAATAGGGAAGTAATACACAATTCTAGTTACTTAATGAAAAACCAATTTCCAAAAATTAGCACATGTACGCACTCGTTACCTTACATACAATGCATTTCACATAACAACAATACAAATCCTAAAAGGAGTTTCCCCACACAAGATTAGGCAAGCCACTTAACTCGAACCAGCTCAATCAACTCGATATCACGTTCTTGCCACGAGTACCCGACTCTAAATAGACCAAATATATTCAAAGTAATTGCATAAATCAAATATAACTTCAAGTAACTAATTCAACTAATTAATTCGAAGCTAACACACGAAATTGGGAAAATCGCCCAAAAAGTCCCCCGAGCCCACGTCTCAGAATCGGATAAAAATCATAAATTATAAAGACCTATTCACTCACGAGCCTAACCATACTAAAATCCATCAAATCCAATACCGAAACCTCGATCAAAATCCCAAAATTAGGCCTAAGAACCTTCCTCAATTTATTCCCAACTTTCATCCCAAATCCAAAATTAAATGACAAAACAAAGAATAGATTATAGTTCTAGATCAAAATTAAGATATAAATCGTTACCTAGTGCTTCTCCTTCAAAATCCCTCGAAATCTACCTCAACCGAGCTCCAAATCATTTTTCCAAGTTTTGATTTCAAACCCTTGTTTCTTCCCTTTTTATTACCAGCAAATCAGCTTCCGCGTTCAATTACCACACCTCCGGTTAGGGGTGTTCATGGTTCGGTTTGGATTGATTGTTTTCTAAGAAAAACCAAACTAAGTAAGTCGATTTTTCAAATATTAGAACTAAATCAAACCACTTAACTCATTTTTTCTCAATTCCGTTCATGTTGGTTTATCGGTTTTTTCGGTTATTTGTTGGTTTTTTCTTAAATATAAGACATACACTACCAAACACATATTCCGGCAACCACATTTTCAATGTAACACTATCAAATCGATTTTCCTTTGAGAAATATATATTTACCAAAATATATTGATTATCATTGAACCAAATAGTAATGAATAACTTAAGGACTCAATTAAAAATATGTTAGTTTTAACATGAAATGGATTCTTACACTAAAAAAAGAAAAAAGAAAACTACCAATCAACCTAGAATGTAAATGTAAAGAACCATATTAAAAGTGCAAGCTATTAAAATTTACCATAAATATTTTGAAACTTTATATAATAATATATATATATATATATATATATATATATATATATATATATATATATATATATATATATATATATATATATATATATATATATATATATATATATATATATATATATATATATATATGTATGTATGTATATATATATATATACGTGTAATAATAAATTTAAAATAGCCACTCCTATAGTCGGTTTGGCTCGGCTTTTTTTTATTAAAACCAAAACAAAACCAAATTTGATCGGTTTTTAAAATCAAAACCAAACCAAAAAATATTGGTTTTTTTGGTCGGTTTGGTTTGGTTTTTGGTTTTTCGGGTTTTTATGAACACCCCTACCTTCGGTCCTGCACCTGCGAATATGGCATCGCAGGTGCAAAAAATCACTTAACCGGCTGGGTCCGCATCTGCGGTCCTTTGGCCGCATTTGCGGTCTCCTGTAGTATGGGCCAGTTCCGCTTCTACGGTCACCAAGTCGCTTCTGTGGCGCCACACCTGCGGCCCCACACATGCAGGAGCGGTTATGAGAGGTTCAGCACTCAGATGTTTTTGCCTAAGTCTAAAATCAACATCCGTTAAGCACTCGAAACTCACCAAAGGCCCCCCGAATCTCAACAAAACTTGCCAACAAGTCCTAAGACATCATACGAACTTATTCTAACCCTCGAATCACATCAAATAATGCTAAAACCATGAATCACCCTCCAATCGCAACCCTAAGAACTTGAAACTTCAAGAAACCTACAACTAATGTTGAAACCAACCAAACCAAGTCCGATTGACCCCAAATTTTGCACACAAGTCACATTCAACACTATGGAGCTATTCCAACATTCAGAATCAAATTCTGACCCCGATATCAAAATCTCACTACCTTTCCGAAAACTTTAAAAATTTAACTTTCGGCATTTCAAGCCTAAATAAGCTACGAACCTCCAAAACACAATCCGAACATGCCCCCAAGCCCGAAATCACCCGATGGAGATAACGAAATCAATAGAATTCCATTACGAGGCCGTCTTCACATTGTTCTGACGACGGTCTAAATTCTAAAGCATTGATCTCATTTAGGGAGTAAGTATCCCAATACACTTCGAAACTGAAAACGAATCCTCCCGATAACTAACAATAGCAGAAACAAACAGGGGGAATGCAGTTAATAGGGGAACGAATTGTTAATTCTTAAAATGATCGGCTAGCTCGTTACATCATCCCCCTCTTAAAACATTCGTCCGTCCTTGAACAAGCATAGAGCCATACCTGAAGTATTGAAAAGATCAGGGTAACGGCTGTGCATATCCTGCTCGGTCTCCCAAATCGTCTCCTCGACCAGTTAACCCCGCCACTGAACCTTCACGGATGCAATGTTCTTTGACCTCAGCTTCTGAACCTACCTGTCGAATATAGCCACTGTCTCCTCAATATAAGATAGATCCTTGTCCAACTGGACTGAATTGAAATCCAACATGTGCAACGGATCACCGTGATACCTCCGGAGCATCGAAACACAAAATACCGAATAAACTTCTGCCAAGCTGGGAGGTAAGGCAAGCTCATAAGATACCTCCCCAACATGGCTCAATATCTCAAAAGGACCAATAAACCTCGGACTCAATTTCCCCTTCTTCCCAAATCCCATAATGCCCTTCATAGGTGAAACCCAAACATAGACCCGCTCTCCAAACATATAGGAAACATCACGAACCTCCAGTCTGCATAAATTTTCAGCCTGGATTGGGCTGTGCAAAGTCTAGCCCGAATCACCTTAACCTTCTCCAAGGCGTCCTGAACCAAGGTTGTACCCAATAATCTAGCCTCACCCGGTTCAAAAAAACCTACTGGAGATTTACACTGCCTACCATACAAAGCCTCATACGATACCATCGGAATAGTAAACTGATAATTGTTGTTGTAGAAAAACTCCACCAATGGTAAGAACTGATCCCAAGAACCTCCAAACTCCATCACACAAGCACGAAGCATATTCTCAAGAATTTGAATAATGCGCTCGGACTGTCCATTCATTTGGGGTGAAATGTTGTGCTCACCTCCACCCCAATACCCAACTCCTGTTGTACGGCCCTCCAAAACCGTGATGTGAATTGAATACCTCTGTCTAAAACGATAGAAACCATAATACCATGCAGACGAACAATCTCCTGAATATAAATCTCTGCAATCGCTCTGAAGAATAGGCAGTACACACAGGAATGAAGTGTGCAGACTTGGTCAGCCGATCCACAATCACCCAAATGGAATAGAACTTCCTCAAAGTCCGTGGGAGTCCAACTACGAAGTCCATGGTGATCCTCTCCCACTTCCACTCTAGAATCTCTATATGTTGAAGCAACCCATCCGGTCTCCAGTGCACATACTTTGACTGTTGACAATTGAGACATCGAGCTACAAACCCAACAATATCTTTCTTCATTTGCCTCCACCAATAGTGTTGTCTTAAATTCTAGTACATCTTTATGGCACCCGAATGGATGGAGTACTGCGAACTATGGGCCTCCACTAGAATCAACTCTCGAAACCCGTCGACATTGGGTACACAAACCCGACCCCGCATCCTTAATACCCCGACGTCACCAATTGTCATATATCTAGCATTTCCATGTAGGACCTTGTCCTTGAGGATAAACAAATGATGTTTATCAAACTGACACGCCCCGCATACACTCAAACAAGCAAGCGCGAGAAACCACGCAAGTAAGGACCCGACTGGGCTCAAAAGATCCAATCTCACAAACTGGCTCGCTAAGGCTTGAACATTTATCTCCACGGGCGTCTTCACTACTGGCAAATAAGATAAACTCCCCAAACTCTCTGCTCAATGACTCAAAGAATCGGCTACCACATTGTCCTTTCCCGGGTGATACAAGATAGTGATATCATAGTCTTTCAGCATCTCTAACCACCTCTTCCGATGAAAATTAAGATTCTTCTACTTGAACAGGTGCTGCAAGCTCCGGTGATCAGTATAAATCTCATAAGGAACTCCATACAAATAATGACGCTAGATCTTCACGGCGTGAACAATGAAAGCTAACTCGATATCATGGACTAGATAATTCTTCTCACGTACTTTCAACTGTCTGGATGCATAGGCAATCACTCTACCGTCCTGTATCAATATCGCTCCAAGTCTAAGCATCACAATCAATAGTATAAGCCTCAACCTGTAGTCAATATCAAAACTGGGTTTGTAGTCAAAGTTGTCTTGAGCTTCTAGAATCTCGCCTCACACTCTTCCGTCCACTAACATGGAGCACCCTTCTGGGTCAGCCTAGTCATAGGTGCTGCAATGGATGAAAACCACTCAACAAATCAACGGTAGTAACCCGCCAAGCCAAGAAAATTACAGATCTCTGTAGCTGAAGATGGTCTAGGGAATCCAACTAAAACTCACGTTTCGAGAACTTTGCATATAACTTCTTTTCTCTCAACGTTTGAAGCACTATCCTCAGGTGATGCTCATGATCTTCCCGACTCCGAGAGTATACTAGAATATCATAAATAAAGACAATGACGAGAGAGATAAGATATGGTCGAAACACACTGTGGATCAAATGCATGAAGGTTGTTGGGTTATTGGTCAGCCCAAAAGACATAACAAGGAAATCATAATGACCATAGCGGGTCCTAAAAGCAGTCATTGGGATATCTGGCTCCGGAATATTCAAGTGATGGTAACCAGACCTAAGTCAATCTTAGAAAACACTCGTACACCCTGTAGCTAATTAAGCAAATCATCAATACGAGGCAAAGGATACTGGTTCTTCATTGTAACTTTGTTCAACTGGCGATAATTAATGCACATACGCATAGAACTATCTTATTTCTTCACAAACAAGACAGGAGCACCCCAAGGTGATACACTGGACCGAATAAAACCCTTATCAAGCAATTCCTATAACTGATCCTTCAACTCCTTCAATTCAGGAGGAGCCATACGATACAATACGGAGGAATAGAAATGGGCTGAGCACCCGGCAACAGATCAATGCCACAATCAATATCTCTATCGAGTGGCATGCCCAGAAGATCAGCTAAAAACACATCAGAGAAATCTCGTACTACTAAGATTGAATCAACTGCAAGGGTATCAACACTAACATCTCTCACATAGTCCAGATACATGTCATACCCCTTCTCAACCATTCGCTAAGCTTTGAGTAAAGAAATAACTCTATTGGGAGTATGTCTAAAGTACCCTTCCACTCTACTCGCGATACACTTAGCATAGCCAGGTTAAGATTTTGGCGTGACAATCAAGAATAGCATAATAGGGAGACAACTAGTCCATGCCCAAGATAACATCAAAATCTATCATGCTGAGCAATAATAACTTGGCTTTGGTCTCAATACCATTAAGAGCAACCAAACATAACCGATAAACACGGTCCACAACAAGAGAATCTCCCTCGGGGTCCTACCAGTAAGATACATATATATAAAAAGAAACAAACTAGTATGAAGTAACACAGTATAATAATAAGAATAAAAACAATTACAATTGAGAAAACATAATAGAAAGAATATAACTCAGCATAGAGATAGCAACCAGGGATCTACCAGGATATCGTCCTGTAGCCCCCAAATGTAAATATCCATTGGATATTTTAGGTGTCATACCATAGTCCAACTTATAATGTGCGGGGACCTATCGAAATCCCAATCTGTAGTCCCAAATGTAAAATACCCACCATATAATTGTGCAAGGGAATCTGCCGGAAAATTAATCTGTAGTCCCAAATAAACAGGCAATGGGGATCTACCGGGAAATCATTTGTAATCCCAAAGTAAACACACATCAACAACACGAATAATATCCAATTAAATCCAATTTTATACCAAATTAAACAGGTAATTCTAACCTAGCATGCTATACAAAATTCAGACAAAGCGGGCAGAGCAAGTAAAAGATCGAATAATTTAGACATGCTTTCCCAGCTAAGAGTAGGGTTAATTTTCAACTAGCATAAACAGAAAAGAAATACACAATTATAGTTACTTAATAAAACTCAAATTTTCAACAATTACCACATGTATGCACTCCTCACCTTACGTACAAGACATTTCATATAACAACAATACCAATCCTAAGGGGATTTCCCCCACATAAGGTTAGGCAAGCCACTTACCTAGAACTAGCTTAAAAACACTATATCACGTTCTTGCCACGAGTATCTGACTCCACCTTTCCCTAATCTATTCAAAGTAATTGCATGATATAAATACAACTTCAAGTAACTAATTCAAATAATTAATTCGAAGCTAACACACAAAATAGGAAAATCGCCCAAAAAGCCTTCGGGGCCCACATCTCGAAATTGGATAAAACCACAAATTATGAATATCTATTCACTCGCGAGTCTAACCATACAAAAATCCCTCAAATCTGATACCAAAACCTCAATCAAAATCTCAAAATTAGTCCTAAGAAGTTTCCTCAACTTTTCCCCAATTTTCATCCCAAATTCGAAATTAAAATAACAAAACTAAGCTTAGATTATAGTTCTAGGATCAAAATTAAGATAGAAATCGTTACCAAATACTTCTCCTTCAAAGACCCTTGAGAAATCTCCCTCAACCGAGCTCCAAATCATTTTTCCAAGTTTTGATTCAAACCCTCGCCTCTTCCCTTTTTCTAACCAGTGAATCCGTTTCTACGATTAAAGTACCGCACCTACTATCCCGCACTTGCGGAGAAGGCATCGTAGGTGCAAAAAATCACATAACTAGTTGGGTCCATATCTGCAGTCCTTTGGCCGCATTTGTGGTCTCTTGGAGCCTAGGACAATTCCGCTTCTGCGATAAGCAAGCCGCTTCTGTAGAGCCGCACCTATGGCCCCACACACAGAGGTGCGGTTATGACAGGTTCAGCACTCAGATTTTTTAACCTAAGTCCAAAATCAACTTCCGTTAAGCACTCGAAACTCACCTCGGACCTCAACCAAACATGCCAACCAGTCCTAAAATATCATACGAACTTATTCTAACCCTTGGATCACATCAAACAACACTAAAACCATGAATTGCCCTCCAGTCCGAACCCTAAGAACTTGAATCTTCAAGAAACCTACAACCGATGCCGAAACCAACCAAACCAAGTCCGGTTGACCCAAAATTTTGCACAAAAGTCACATTCAACACTACGGAGATATTCCAACTTTCAAAATTAGATTCTGACCATATATCAAAATCTCACTATTAATACGCAAGATTAAAAATTTAACTTTCAAAATTTCAAGCTTATATAAGCTACAGACCTCCAAAACACAATCCGAACACGTCCCTAAGCCCAAAATCACCCAATGGAGCCAACGAAATCAACGAAATTCCATTCCGAGTTTGTCCTCATACTGTTTCACCTAGGGTCCAAATTCTAAAGCTTAAGCTCTTATTTAGGGACTAAGTTTCCTAAAACACACTGAAACTCAAAACAAATCATTTCGACCCTCATATCAAGATTTCCGTCGCTGACCCGAAAATGCCAAATTTTTTATTTTGCCAATTCAAGCCTAAATCTACCACGGACCTCCAAATTATATTTCGAACACACTCTTAAGTCCAAAATTACCTAACGAAGCTATTCAAACCATCAGAATTCACATCCGAGAACTTCTACACATAAGTCAATATCCTGTTGACTTTTCCAACTTAAACTTCCAAATAAGAGACTAAGTGTCTCATTTCATTCCATGACCATTCTGAACACAGAAAAATCAACATGATATCGTGAAATACAACTGAACAACACATAAAGAAGCAGAAATGGGAGAACGAGACTGTACCTCATGAAATGACTGGTCGAGTCATCATAAGCGGGCTCGACAGGTATCGTTTGAGTTCCTCCAAGTCCTGTTGACATTCCGGGGTTCATGCAAAATTGATCTTTTTCTTAAATAGTAAGAAGAGCTAGTAGCTCCTATCTAAGGACCTAGAAATAAATCAGCCTAGGGTGGAAATGCATCCTGTTAACCTCTGTACAACCTTGACATTATCAACAATTGTGAGGTCTTCGATTGCCTTAATTTTATTGTGGTTGATTTTGATTTCCCGATTTGATACCATAAAGCCTAGGAATTTGCCCGAGCCTACCCCAAATGCACATTTCTCTGGGTTAAGCTTCATCTTATACTTTCTCAGTATGTCAAAGGTCTCCTACAAATGTTTCAAATGGTCCTCTACTGGCAGGGACCTAACTAGCACATCATCAATATAAACCTCCATTGATTTACCTATTTATCTTCGAACATTCAATTTACTAGGCATTTATAAGTATCACCGGCATTTTTTAGTCCAAATGGCATTACATTATAGCAATAGGTGACTTATTTATTTAGTGATAAACGAAGTTTTTTTCTGATCCTCCGGGTTCATTGGCATTTGATTGTACCCAGAGTAGGCATCGAGAAAACTAAGGATCTCGTAGCCTGTCATGGCATCGATCATGTGAACAATAGTTGGTAAAGGAAAAGAATCTTAAGGTCATGCATCGTTTAAATCCCTATAGTCTACGCCCATTCTAAGTTTGTTTCCCTTTTTAGGGACTGCAACTACGCTTGCTAACAATTCAGGATATTTTACCTCCCAAATGGATCCTATATATTGAGAAGTTTTATTACCTTGTCCTTAATGAATTTATGTTTTACCTCGGACTGGGTTTTCTTTTTTGCTTTACCGGGCAAAACTCCTTGTCCAAGCTCAGTTGATGCGTAGTGATCTCAAATGGAATCCCTATCATATCTAGGCGGGACCAAGAAAAATAGTCCATATTATTTAAAAGGATTTGAACGAATATTTTCCTAAGCTCGGTAGTTAACCTCGTACCTAGGTATACCTTTCGATCGAGCAGACGCTCAATCAGTATGATTTGTTCTAGCTCTTCAATCGTCGACTTTGTTGCATCAGAATCATCAGGAATTATGAAGGTTCTAGGTATCATATAATCATTATCCTTGAAAGTTTTCTACTCCTCCGATCAGGCCAAGGCCTGTAATTGTGGTTACTATTTGACTTCTTACTTTCCCTTCAACTTTGATCCGTTTATTGATGAAAGCGCCAATACTTGTACTTTATCATCGATTGCAAATATTTCTTTGATGGTGGGTTGTTCACCATACACCATTTTGATTCCTTGTGATGTTGAGAATTTCAAGAATTGATGAAGCATCGAGGGTACTTCTCTTATATTATGAATCCAAGGCCTTCCGAGCATCGTGTTGTACCCTATGTCGCCTTCGATCATGGGGAATTTTATTTTTTGGATGGTCCTAGCCACATTTACTGGCAGAGTGATTTCCCCTTTGGTGGTTTCACTTGCCATGTCGAAGTGGTTAAATACCCGAAATGCGAGTACGATTTGATCTTGGAGGCCAAGTTGCTCTATGACCTTTGATGGAGGAATATTTTTCGAGAAACCTAGATCAATCAACACATTTTTAACTTGAATTTTATTCATAAGGATAGAATTACCAGTGCGTCGTTGTTCTATCCCTTCTGCATCTTCGTCATTGAAAGACAAGGTTTCTTCTTGTGAGTAGTCTCGAATTCGCTTCTCCCTCGTGATTGTCACCTTGGTGTGTTTAAATACCAACTCCTTGATGAATATCGACCCCAACAACGATCATATGAATTATGTGATTTCGTTCTTCCTGTTCATTTTTCATGTTTGCATCCCTGTCTCTGAAGTGATCTTTAGCTCGATCGCTCAAGAATTCTTGAAGATGACCCTCGTTGAATAAGTGAGCTACCTCCTCCCTCAGTTATTTGCAGTCTTTGATTTATGACCATGGGTACCATGGTATTTTTATACACTATTAGGATTCCTTTGAGTTGGATCGGTCTATAGGGGTCTGGGCCATCTAGTAACCTTGATCCGTCCGATGGTCGATAAAATACTCGATGCATCGATGTTGAAGTTGTATTCTAACAGTCGTGGTGCTTCTGTAGGCTCGACAAGTTTGTCGAGTCCACTTTTAATCATGATACCTTGGGAGCTTTGTCCTCGATCATTTCTTCGAATTTCAAACAAGATTTGACCTGGCCTATTGTTTCTACGATCTACGATGTATGGTTGAATCAATCTCTGGTTGATCGAGGTTCTCTTTTGATGTCCCTTTGAATTCTACCAACATGCCTATTTGGATAAACAGAACCAGAAGGAGTTCCTAATTGATCATCCTCGACCCTGATCTTTGATTGGTATCGATTATATACATTGGCCCAGGTTACAACTGGATGTTCAATCAAATTTTCCTTCGATTGTGGTGACGCTATCGAACTTCTCTCGTTCAAACCTTAAGTAAAAGCTTGAATAGCCCAATCATCTATGACCGGGGGTAGGTCCATGTATTCCATCTGGAACCGAGATACGAATTCCCTTAGTATTTTGTTGTCCTTTTGTCTTACTTTGAAGAGGTATGACTTCCTAGTCACAAACTTTATCACTATAGCGTGTGCCTTTACAAATGAATCTACAAGCATGGCGAAGGAATCAATGGAATTAAGTGGCAAAACTTTTTCAAACTTTCGATAAAGTCTCTCCAAACTTTTTCAGAACTTTTTCAATAAAACGGGTTCAATCTTATCGTCTTCTAAGTTGTTCACCTTTATTGCGCATGTATAAGAAGTAACATGCTCATTAGGGTCAGCGGTCCCATTGTATTTGGGAATTTCTGGCATGCGAAATTTTTTCAGGATGGGCTTCAGAGCCGCACTAGGAGGGACAGGCTTTTGCGCGAACTTCTTCGAATCCAAATCCTTTAGAATCAGTTCTGCCCCCGATATTTGGTCAATCCGAGAGTTGTATGTTTGTACCTTTTATCATTTTCCTCGATTTTCTTTTCTACTAATTCAATCCGTTTTAGTGAGCTCCTTGAGCATTTTCATAATAGTAGGGTCAGCCCCCAAATCATTAGCGTTCGATATCTCCGTTATAGGTTCGGCCCTGCGAACAGTTTTTGGTTCAAGCTCCGGTTCGACCCCACTTGGTGCTCGATTCTGATTCTGTAGTTGCGTTATAGCGGCTTGCTGAGCCAGTAGAATTTCACATATCAACTGGAGGCTAACTCCACCGTCTTCTCCACTCTGTGTACCTCGACCACCTGATCAAACTTCCCTGCATACGCTACCTTCAGGATCAACGCCCAGATTTGCATTTAGGGCGACATGCGAACTGACATCGACCGGATATGCGGTTGGTACTCCCTCGTGGCCAGCCTGAGGCACTTCAATCCCTGGGGCGGCTACATTATCGTTTTCTCCATAAAAACCTAGGTCGTTATCAGCATGAGTGGTACTGCTTGCGAGTTAGGCATGTTGACCTTGAAATCAAAAACACTCACAAGAAAAGTGTAAAGTAGTATGTGTTACGAGAATTAATACCAGGAAATCACTATTATCTTTAGCCCCATGGTGGGCGTCAAACTATTTACCCTAAAAATCGGATAACAATCAAACTTATAATGTATTTTAAGGACACATGATTTCACATAATACTAATTGATGAATATGAAGATTAATAATGAAAATTGATAATGAGATAAAGCAAACCAACGTTGAAACATAATTTAGCCCTTGATCTTGAGTGCCCTCGAACTGATTAGTACTCGAACAGTTAAAAAATAAGCAAACTGATGAACAAGAATATAAACTGAACAGAAAGTATTATACTGCTTTGATATGTGTGAATATAAGATGTCTACAAAATAATTAGAACCATCTTTATATAGTAGAGAAATACTATCTATGGTAGAATTTTCATTACGGAAGTAAATCCCATTAATAGCATAAACAAACGTCCTTGATTTGATTTGTTCCGAGATTTTCGCCATGATGTTCGACCGGATGCAGTTATCTCGCATTTTTGTTATTGCGCTTTGCTCGAAGTCTGCCCTATATAGCATCGATCGCTTGCCTCAATCTTGGCAGGTACCTCATTTCTCGAGTTCGGTGCCTTGTTCTCGTGCTTTGGTCTGAGCCACTACGAGGTCGAACTTCGATGCAACTCCTTAGTCTCAATCAAATAGTAAAATCGGGTAAGCTCGATTTTAACCGTATACAGTTTTAGTTGCTCCCAAAAATAATAACCGATAAAATGTATATTTTTGTATATACATGTAACATATACATATATTATATACTTTTTGGTTAGTAAATGTAATTAGTTTCGACCGACCTGCTAATTTTGTATATTGTTCAAACTTAAAATTATATTATAAGTCAGTACAACACCAAAACTATTTATACCTGACATGTGCAAAAGTGTATAAAATTTATATATTTTTTATAAATAACTTACAAAAATAATATATATATATATATATATATATATATATATATATAATTGAATAAATCGTTCGAATTTCGAATATTCAATCCAAAAATGAACAGTTCTAGTTTCTAACTTACAAAAAATAAAGCTTATGATTATTAACATCGCTAGCCTCGAAATGTGATAGTACAAAAAAGAATTTTGAACAGCTGTCTAGTGTACGTCAAACAAAATAGCTACTAGTCCGCGAATTTGAATTTTCTCTTAAGAACTTTTGATAAATTAGAATAGGAATAAAATGAGTGCTGGTCTTTTATTTTAATTATTTTATTATCGTGTCGTTTTTATATGATTTTATAGTATTGTCCTCTCATTGTCAATTTTGGAATTAATGTAATATTTATATATTTCTAAGTCAAAATTTATTAAAAATGATTTTTCCATCTTTATAAATGTAAGGATAAATTTTGACTCCGCAGTACTCTCTTTAGATTCCATAATACAAAATAATAATGAATTTATTATTGTTGTTGCAGATAGGAATTAAATGAGAATGTGAGTGTCTTAATTACGATATTTACTCATTGTGAAACAAACAAAGAGAGCGAAACGAAATGTTATTTTTGGAGGGAACGTGGAAGTCTTTAGACCGCAACACTACACCTAAAAATGTTTTTTTTTTTTTGGTTTATTATCAGTCATGTCAAACGTTGTTTTAAGAATTCTTGATTTTCTTTCTTCGTCAACACTAAACATATGCGAATTCACTATTTAAGCTCTATAATTTAGTTTTTAGATATTTTAATATTAAATTTAGTATATTTTTAAAATTATGAGTTTGAATTTATTATTATTTATTATAATTTTAGTAAGTTTTTATATATAAATTTATATTTTATATAAAAAGTTATAGGTTCAGTTGAACCCGTTTCGATATAGTTGAAAATGAACACAATAGATCACATGAAATGTAAAAATCAAAACGTTAAATTACAATAGTACATTACAATTTTGCAAGTCAGCAAAAGCACGGCATAGTTTTCAGATAAATTAATCGGTTAAGAGTCAGATTTGCCCTTGTATTATTTAAAATAAGTTACATTTACCCTCCGTTTGCATTCTTTAACAAATATACCCCCACCGTTACACTTTCGGACCACATTTACCCTTCCTCCGTTAAACCTGGTTTCCTCAAGTTTTTTAAACACGTGGCAGTCAACGATTGGATCAGATTAACCCACCCATTCTATTTTTTAAACCCGCCCGACCCACTTTTCTAACCCGCCCCGACCGCATTTCTTTATACACCATACAATTTTCAGGTTCTTTCACATGGAATGAACAAGAATATAACCATCCTCTCTCCCTCTAGCCCCAAAACAAAAGATTCAAGAAGCAAAACATCAATTCTTGATTCTTCATTTGTTGTTGTTGATGGAAGAACATCAATCTCGTGGAATAAATTTTCACTTCCGTGGCAGCCGATTGTGTCACTTATAGGAGGTGAATGCACAATTAATAAAAACTCATCTTGGACTTACTGTACAAGTGCGCTTTCACTGAGAACAACTTGATGGGGGTGTCGCACAATGTGAAATAGGAAGAGCTTTCGATGCAATAGCTTCTCGGATGTTTTTCTTTCCCCAACACAAAAAACATAGTCACCGCACATCAATCCCCCAACAACGGGTAATTTTAAGCATTTGGTATCTATAGCGAGTTCAAGGTTCTGCTTTCATCTGGCCTGCTGGCAAAGAACCTACAAACAAAGATGTTTGAGATTATTAGAGAAGCTGACGCTAATTCAGAAAACAAAAATCATGAAGGACCTGCTCGAGACCGGAGGATCTGCAACAATGGACCCTAGGTTTTCTCAGAGGAAGATGAAAGGGAAGAGTTACAATTGGAAATTAACGCTGGACCTTGCTTCAAAATCGGAAAGTTTTTTACCCTGTTTTCAGCTCGTCCAGATCTGTTCTCACTATGGTTCACTCGATTTTTTCGGACTGAAATTCCCCATCTCTGTTTGTATGTGTATGTGTATTCAAAAACGGAGAGAAAGCAAAATCAGATGAGGGCAATGTCTGAAGGTCCCTGGTTCTCGTTCGCTGCTGAAGAAGACGAAGAACAGGGAGGTGTTTTTGGTTGGTGTTGCGGCTGGAAATGAAGAAGTAGCAGTAGCTCGTCGGTTAGGGGTGTGGTGGCGACGAACTGGTGGGAAGAGCGGCGGGCTTCTTGTTTCTCGCCACTGGGTTACGGCGAGTTAGTGAAGGGGAGGTTGGTGTGAGGAAGGTGAGGTCAGGGGGGTCGGGTTTTTTTTGTTCGGGGCGGGTTATTTGCTCATGGATCGGGCGGGTTTATAATTTTTGGGTGGGCTAATTTTGGACCAATGTAAGTAAGCCACGTGTTTAAAAAACTTGAGGAAACCAGGTTTAACGGAGGAAGGGTAAATGTGGCCCGAAAGTGTAACGGTGGGGGTATATTTGTTAAAGAATGCAAACGGAGGGTAAATGTAACTTATTTTGAATAGTACAAGGGCAAATCTGACCCTTAAGCGTAAATTAATTAAAGCTCAAGAAGTTGTTGCTAGGAGTGTGTGAATAAAGTTTTACATATTGAAAAATAAAAAAGAAATATAAGCGCTATTTACTGGTGCGAGACTTTTGAGAAAACTTGGTCCAAAGCAGAAAATCTCAAACTATGGCCATCATTCTTGTAGCAAAAATGTATTTTTATCAGTAGAACTGTGAATCTAACTACTATATCATCCTTCAAGACTATGGTACTACTATTTGTAGTTTGTACTGATGTAACATCATATTTCTCATCTCAGTTTTGAGAAAAACCATGTATTTGTCTACCCCTTCCCGAATTATATAAACCGAGCTTTCCTAGTATACTGTAACTGTAGGGGGGGGGGGGGTCCGGGGGTGGGGGGGAGATTAATTTTTGAGTGGTCCAATTTTTTGTGGCTTCATTTCAGCCAAATTTCTGCTTAATTCTGTACATAGCCTGAATGAATGTTAGATGTCTTAGCCTGAATGAATGTTAGATGTCTTTGGTTTATACTGAAGATTTCTTGTACTATATATTAACTACTTTATTGGGATGCTTGGTATAGGCCAAATAAAATATAAGAATATACCTAAGGACAAGTGTTCTTTGTTTCCAATTTTTAAGATTCTGTAATGAGTGAATTCTCAGGCCAAGAACATCTTCTTTTGAAGAAAGAAAATGAATTTGACTATCTCAATAAGACACCCTTTTGGGTATCATCAACAAAGTTGATTCTCAATGTATTAATGTGGGTGATCTTCATTGCATGGGCTACTTTTCTTTTCTTATTGCCTTCAGCATACATGAATGAATTGCAAAAGAAATTTATTCGAGAAACCCAAGGAACTATCTTTGGGAAAACAGGTTTGTTCCAACTTGAAAATTTTCTTGCTTCTATACTGTATCAGTTTATCCAATTTGTTAGTAAGTAATCTCAGTTTCTACTGAACTGCAGGAAGCAAATTCTTGATATTCAGTTTCCCACTTTTCATGATTGCATTTCTTGCAATTATTCGCCTCGTTCTCTCTGGTAAAGATGAATCCAGAGTGTATGTGCACCTGCTAGCTTGATTTCTTAGAACTCCTTTAGAAGTTAGTGGATGTTCTGAACTTGTGTAGTTACTTGAATTTAAATTGTTGTAGGAAGAAGACTGCAAATAAAGGTCCAAGTTTTCGCTTGTGGACGTTCCCAGTGCTGGTGGATGGACCGTTTGGGGTTGTTACAGCTGCAGAAATGATTGGAGTTATACTCTTCTCATTGTACATCATCTGGGCTGTTATTATGTACAGTATACGGAGTGTTGACCGCTTATCCTCGCTTCATGTACAAGACGTGAAAGAGAAAAGGTAATTCTGTCACCAAGATCACGTTACTTTCTTGTTCGGGTTTCACTGATTTCTCGCTATATTTTATATGTATTTAAAGAGAAAGTAGTTTTTCTCCAATGGCAATAACATTCACCATGTTCAAGATCATGCAATTTTTAACGCTACAGATTTAGGCCTATTGCTGTCTATAGTTTGGACCATGTTACCTTTAATATCTATTCATAAATACATATATGACTCAGCTATACAAACCTTTACATTTGTTTTCCGAAAGGACTACATGATATTATTGTTCTAAAGCTATTTGTTTTGAACTCTTCTGGCTCTCAATTGCTCTATATTTGGAAAGGTTTCAATCAATTACACCCTTGGTCCAAGTTTTGGTCCTTCAAGTTTGTTTTTATGTTATCTTCTTTTATATAAAGTAGCAGTTAGTTCTCCAGAGATGTGCAATGGTAGTAGAATTCTAAAAGTAAAACTACTGAAATATTCTTCCTGAAAGATTGATAACTCCAATTTACTGAAGCTCGAGCTAAACATGAGTTATGAGACTATTAAATATTTCATTTTTATTCTTCAAACAGAATTTAGACTCAACTTGTTGGAATAATAACTATATTCCAGGTCCTCTTTTTCTAATTACAGGTTCTGCGTCATAGACTAATATCCTCTGTTGTAATCTCTTCAGCGCTATGTTGCTGGAGCTAACAGGCCGTCGTTTTGGAATTATTGGATTAACATGCTTAGCATTTTTGTTCATACCTGTTGCACAGGGTTCAGTTCTTCTTCGAGCTATAGATATCCCATTTGAACATGCCACTCGATATCATGTTTGGCTGGGACATACTACTATGGCTCTTTTTAGCCTTCATGGTCTATTCTATGTGATTGGCTGGGCAATGCGCGGGTGCCTTGTGGAGGAAGTGAGTTCTAGAACTGAAAATTCATTTGCCTAGCCTTCATGACATGTAATGCATCTTTATGTGTTTTCTTGGTAAAGAAAAAATAAGACTTGAACTTTGCCAGTGTGTTTAATGCAGCTAATCCAGTGGAAAAACGTAGGAGTAGCCCATTTTCCAGGAGTTATCAGCCTTGCAGCTGGTATATTGATGTGGGTGACTTCACTTCCGGGAGTAAGGAGGAACAACTTTGAATTGTTCTTCTATACGCACCAATTATATGTGGTGTTCGTGGTGTTCCTGGCCTTGCATGTTGGTGACTTCATCTTCATGATGGCTGGTGCTGGAATCTTCCTTTTCATGCTTGATCGGTTCCTTAGATTCTTCCAGTCACGAAAGACTGTTGACATACTTTCAGCCACATGCTTTCCTTGTGGAACCATTGAACTCGTCCTTTCAAAACCTGCAGGTAAAAGATTAAATCTTTGAACTAAACTGGTTTCCTCACCACTGCATTTTTTTTAGTGAGTATGTCAAAAAATGCCCCGGTGAGGAGCTGCGAGCGGCTGGAGATTGCTGGTGGTCGGCGGGGTAGAGGGAGGCCTAAGAAGCATTGGGGAGAGGTGATTAGGCAGGACATGACTAAAATGCAGGTTACCGAGGACATGACCCTCGATAGGGGAGTCTGGAGGTCTAGAATCAGGGTTGCAGGATAGGGGCTCTTAGAGTCCTTCGTTCGCCTCACCCGGGGTTGGGTGTGGGATAGTAGGGTTACCCATCGATGTCTAGTGTTTTAGCCTAGGTCCCCTCTTGGTTGCGACGGTATTTATGTTCCTTATGTTTACATAACCATTTACGTTATTTCTGCAGGATTACTTATGCTTTGTTTTGTTATTTTGTTTTGTCTTGCCTTGGTTACTAATTTTGTCTTTGTTTTCCAATGCAGCTTTTCATTCTGTCCTATGCGCCGAGGGTCGCATGGAAGCAGCCTCTCTGCCCTTTTGGGTAGGGGTAAGACTGCCTACATATTATCCTCCCCAGACCCTACCTGGTGGGAGTATACTGGGTAGTTGTTGTTGTTGTTTCATTATTTTATTCCTTTGCTTTGTTGCTGCGACTATGTTTAGCCGGAGGTCGATTGAAAACAGTCTTTCTACCTTCTCGAGGTAGGGGTAAGGTCTGGTTCACACTACCCTCCCAAGACCCCACTTGTGGGATTCCACTGGGTTTGTTTGTTTGTTGTTGTTTTTGTTGTCTAATATTTCTTCTCCTGCGATGTAGATTTACATTACAACGCCCTTGGCTGGCTATTCTTACAAATACGCGAGCTGTCCTGGCTGCAGTGGCACCCTTTCAGTGTCTCATCCAGTCCCCTTGATGGGAAACATCATCTTACTATTCTTATGAAGGTTCTTGGAGATTGGACTAAAAAACTGAAGGGACATATCTTGAATCTTTCAGTTGAACAACCTGAGATGGAGCCCCTTTTGCAGCACAATAGGAAGATAACCGCGTCTGTTGAAGGTCCTTATGGGCATGAATCACCATACCACTTAATGTATGTAAATACTCAGTCATACCTGTTGAGTATACAATTTTCTTTTATTAAAGTTATCATGTCATTGACTAATTACTCGCGTGATCATGCTTCTCCTCTCAGGTATGAAAATCTCATTTTGGTAGCAGGGGGAATTGGAATATCACCTTTCCTAGCGATCTTGAGTGATATCCTCCACCGTATCAATGATAGCAAGCCTTGCTCGCCAAGAAACATACTAATAGTATGGGCTATAAAAAAGTCAGATGAGCTTCCACTTCTTGAGACAGTTGACATGGAGGCCATTTGTCCACTTTTTTCTGATAAACTGAATCTTGAGATTCAAACATTCGTGACTCGGGAATCACAACCTCCATTGGTACTCGGTCCCCCCCCCCCCCCCATTTTTCATTTTGTTTATGTATCATCATCCAATTATATGCGTTAACGATTACTTATTTCCTCAGGAGGAGGGTAAAACATCCAAAGCAATGAACCCCTCAATCTTCCCTGGCTTCAAGGGATGTCGAATGTCTGGTTTGGTTGGTACTGGAAATGTTGTATGGTCTGGATTGTATGTCATAGTTTCCTCAATTGGGTTGGTGATTACTGTAGCATTATTAGATATCTTCTACATAAATCCACACAACATATATTACTGGTGGTACAACTGCTTTTGTTGATTGGATGTATGGTTGCAAGTGTTGTTATATTTGGGGGTCTCGTGATTGCTTTATGGCATCTTTGGGAAAGGAAAACCTCATTGAAGGAGGAGCCAGAGGACAGCACAAAGAAGATCGACATCCTGCAGCAGAATGAGGCCTCTTTAAAGAAGTATCTTGAAGAGGCTCGATCTGTTAATACTATCCGATATGGTGAAAGACCAGATTTCCAAGGTACATTTGGAGAAACATTGCAATGTGTACTACTATATTTTCATGATAATGTGTTTTAACTTCTTTTTCTGTAGTGATATTTGGATCACATGCAAAGAGCTGGGGAAGTGTAGATATTGGTGTGATAATATGTGGTCCTCCTACTCTTCAGTCAAGTGTTGCTAAAGAGTGCAGAAGGCAGAACTTGCAAAGAAGAGGCCATCAGGCTATTTTCCATTTCAACAGCCACAGTTTTGACCTCTAAATCACTCCAGTAAGCATCCGATAGCTCGTATAAAGAGGTGCTAGCTCTAATGGGTAAATGGATAAATCAGCTAGTTTATCTTTGATCCTTGTAGCATGTATCTGATTTATGGTATCTGCAGTAACAATGTATCTTGTACATTCCCATCATTGTAAATGCAGCTTTAACAATATAGCTTATACTGCTAGCAACTACATAAACTTGCAACCTAATGTTAAATGAATATTTCTGAATTTCATACCATTGTCATAGTGTCTTTTATCTTTTTGTTTTTTTATACAACTCTATTCTAAAAAGATGATGTTCTTGGTAAAGGATAATTCTTACTGTAAATATTATTCTTCGTAAAGGATCATTCTTACGGTAACAATTTGACCTTTATCAACAGAATATTACTCAAGAGGTGATAAGTTATTGAGTAGTCAAGTTCGAAAATTTATGGCCAGAGAAAGTAATTTTCACGCCCCGAACCTGGGCCTAGACGTAATACGGCACTCAGTGCTTGACTACATGTGACCGAGCGAACCAACTGGCTGGCGGAATTAACATGTGATATCATAACATACTGAATGCGGAAGATGAACTAATACATGTTGATATGCTGAAAGTCTAAATGATAAAAATTAAAGTGCAGAAATACTAATACAATTCTGAAACATATTTGTAGCCAACATGGCTTAATAAGAAAAGCTTGTGACTCTGTCTAACTGTTACTCTAGACTATGAAGTCTCTATTGAAGTACTAAAAACACTATCTGTAAACATTGAAAGGCTGTAAAGTAATGATAATGCCCCGAAAGAACTAATATCACCAAATAGCTGGTACGAGAATCCTAGCGCTCTGCATCATCGGCCTGTAACATTACATGCATTGTCAGATGCAAGCCCGGGCAAAAAGGGACGTCAGTACATTTGAATTGTACTGGTATGTAAAGCAACTGAAAGAAAGAATTATAAATGTTGAAACTCAAACTAAGCTGATAACTGAGAATTTATAATTGATATCTAAAATAATAACTATTGAAACTGAAGATGAAATGATAACTGATATCAGAACTGATAACCAATAACTGAACTGATAACTGGGAATTAACTAATAATTGAGAATTAATTGATAACTGGTAACTGAACTGATAACTGGGAATTAACTGATGGTAACTGATATGATAACTGATAACTGAACGGTAACTAATAATTGAACTGAAAAGAAGTAAGGATATGAATACTCCCTCTTCTAAATGATGAACAACATGTTTATCTGAATATTAAACTGTAGCCTCAGGCCCTTGTGTGCACAAACTGCGGCCTCGAGCCCAAATATACGTATACATAACTACGACCTCAGGTCCAAAATGCATAAAGTATAAACTGCGGCCTCGGGCCTAAAGATGCATAAAGCATTAGCTGCGGCCTCAGGCCCAAATATAGGTGTTCAACATTCAGGCATATAAAATCAGGAACTGAGAATCATACAGCAATACATAATAGTGAAATGGTGAATCACACTGAGTTACATAATACTAGAATACTGAATAAGACTAGAATGAGACATGTATTCTTAAACTGGTTATGAATACTGAAACTTCAAATGTTTATGACATGCTGAGTAAGCTGTACTGAGACTTAGGGACATCAAGCCCAAGTCTATATTGAATACGAACAGAGCTCACACCGTTCATAATGAAAGTCATGAACGAGTTATGAAGCTAGAGAACAGAAATTCTACAACTATTCAAGGAACTAGGCTTAACGATATTTCTGAGGCAATTGATACGTCATAAAAGAAACGTAATGTAGGGAGAATCATAACATTCCCAAACATAGAAAGTTAGCCTCACATACCTTAACTTCCTTCTTTTGAGCATAATACAACATTCTTCAACCCTTTCAACTTTAATCTATATCAATACAATTCAAAAGGATTCCAAATTAGCAACAATATCCATGTTTTGGTCACTTAGGCATTTTATCAAACACTTGGTGCGTATAAACATTCATAATCCCTATTAGTGGTGTTTCTACATTCAATAACCGATTCTCTTGCTCTTGGATAAATTGTAAAGTCTCAAATGGTTATAATCAATTTTATTCTTCATCACCCATAAGGTAAACAACACCCTTAACCAATAAAGTTCCATTAAATAAACATCTTTTAATCTCTATAATAGTTGTGTAATTAAATTGGGAACTTATAATTTCCAATCACCATACCAAGAGTTTCAATACTTATTCATACTCATATTCCCTTAATAAATTCATACATGTAAGTCTAAGGGTGTACGATTAATTTTTTTGGAAGAAATCTTGCAAAACCCTCTTTTGAGTTCTTGAAGGAATTTCTTGAAGATCTATGTATTTTATGAGTAGATTTCATTAATACTAGTGTAAGAATGATGGAATTTCACACCAAGTTAATGGAGATTGCTTACCTTGAAGATGGGAGGGGTTGGAGGTCTTGAGAGGGTGGAAGAAGACCCCAAAATTCGTCCAAAAGAAATAGGGAAAATAAACCCTGAAATTCTCTTAAAAGAGCTGGTATTGGGGCACGTGTACTCTAGAGAAGTTTCCTCGATTCGGTGTCCATTGAACTCAAGGGAAGACAAAAAATCCGCGTCTATTTTGGCGCAGCGAGCTCGCTTCGTTGTCCGCCAAAATAACTGGGTGGTATGTCTTTAGTAATGTGGCCATAACTTCTTGTAGGAATGTTCAAATGATGAACGGTTTGAAGATTTAGAAAGTAAACTCAAAAATCTTTCATTTGATAGGTTGTTAATCACATAATACCTTATGTAAATGTATATATTCTCATCCAAAGTATAGTCTTGTGCGTGCTCATTTAGAATTTTAGTCTATCATGTAATTTTCTAACTTGACTTAGACTTAGGTCTTTCCTTGGATCCCAAATCACTTATGATATTCCTCGTATACTTATTATCATAACCAATAGATAACCATCAGCATCCACAACTGATTTTAATTTACGGGGTGTTACAGCATCTCCCCCTGGGATCATTCGTCCTCGAATCATTGTCATGGCTGCATCTTCGGCTAACTCCGGATCTTAAATGGGTCTTGTGGGAACATGAACTTTTATTAACACCTGCATACTAAATTTAATGAATAACAATTATTTAACTGATGAGGTACTAGACTGAATAGCTACTAAACTGACTAAATGATGAAATACATGGAGATTGTAATATAAGTCCTGAATGAGAAGGTTAGATACCTTCGATATTTCTCCAAATACCTACGAGCTAACAGAGCATAACACTAATTCAATAGGGAATAATAATACGCATAACATGATACATATACATGAACACTTGCCTGTTATGGATACGTGAATTCTGAACTAACGTGGATATATGAATATTGAACTGGCACGAATAATCGAGTATTGAACTGACATGAACATCTGATCACTAAACTGACATTAATATCTGGGTACTAAGCTGGTATGGATATCCGAGTACTTGACTGACATGAGTATCTGAGTACTGAATTGACTTGAATATTCTAACATGAGATCTGACTAGTAGAAACATAAATGTCGTGACATGAGATCTGAATACTGGAAACTTGAATTTTATAACATGACACGTGAAATACTAGTATACAACTGATAATTATGGTGGAAATTCTAACACATAAGCTACTTACCTAATCCTTCATAGGATCCTATATGGTTTTATCCGGGATTAAGCTTTCCTTTTTTCCAAACCTTATAACACCTTTCATAGGCAAAACATTTAGAAACACCTAATCATCAAATTGAAACTCTAGGTCTCCATGTTGCATGTTCGAATAGGACTTTTGGCGACTCTGAGCTGTCTACAAATGCTCTTGAATCAATTTGACTTTCTCCATAGATTGATTGACCAAATCTGGTCCCAGCAACTCCACTTCGCTAACTTCGAACCAACTAATTGGATATCTACAACTTCGCCCATAAAAATAATGCTTTCAATTCAAAATGCGGAGATAATCCTATTATAAGGTCCATATTTACCATCTCCATTAAAAGATGTGTGTGTTCTGAGATAAATACTTAGTTTTCTGTTGTTCGACTTTCACTTTTTGATAATTCAGACACTTAGCCACCAAGTCTGCAACCTTCTTTTTCATGTCGTTCCATCAATAAGTCTTGAGATTATGATACATCTTTGGGGAACCTGGGTGGATAGAATACCAGGAATTATGGGTTTCTAACATCTTCCTCCCTCACTAAGTGCATCTATGGTTGGAACACATAATTTATCGGGGTACCTCAAAGTACTATCATCTCCCTCTTGTTCAAAAGCCATAGTCTTGTGGTTGTGAATTTCTTACTTCATTTGCAATAAGTAGGGACCACCAAACCGTTTCTCCTTCACTTCGGCTACTAAGGAGGAACATGTCGTGTTCTAGATAACAACTCCATTATCTTTGGTGTCCAAAACCCAAACTCCTACCTTGGCTAAGCAATGAACTTCTTTCAACATAGTTTGCTTGTCTACCTCATTCATGAGCTATACCTCCCACACTTGATTATCTTCCTAAGCACTTCCTATAAACACTTATAGTCTTGCTGTGAGCTAAGTCTCTGAGCACTACTCGGAAGGGTCTCGTGCAATGGCATTGCCCTCGTAATACATAACTGGGCATGATTTTATAGCTTTTCTACGATTACTTTATCACCAATAACTAAGCTTGGTGATCATTCTACTCACTTTGTGTTTCTTAAACATGCTAGACTTATTCCTTGTGGTAATTATACAATTTTCTTATTACCGAACTGATTTTCTTTTTCATATTCCATGCTAACTATTTGGGTTTCAACTCTCTAACTGAACTTACTAAAAATTTTCACATCACCCCTTAGACCAAAGATCTTATACTTGCGGATCCTTCTCTTTTTGTTGGGATCCGAATAACTTTCCTTATTTTCTGCAATTCCTTGCACTATACGTCAATGACGACTCATCTTCCAACTTACTTCTGAGTTAGAAAAACTAAATTATTCACATAACGGAAAGCTAATGTACCCACAACTATCATACACCATCTTAATAATTTAACTCTGCTCACACTATCAATCGTGTAAAAACCACATTTCAATAATTCCTAAAGATATTCTTCTACTACTTGCTCTTTTACTACTAGCTATACATACATACATATATATATATATATATATTCCATTGTCATTGTACTTCGGGTTAACACTTTGGGTTCTAACACATGTTCGGTATTTCAAACTATCATCCACTCACTAGAGTTAACCCGGCTAAGTGAATCAAATCTTACTTCTACTAGCTCTGCTGAAATTGCTAATTTCACGGTCTTTATTCAAAACTTATTTACTATTCTTTTACTAACCACCTACTAGCATCATGTTTTCTTGCACTGATTTGAATAACTAAAGTGAAACATAAGGTTTATCCTAACTTCCCTCGTTATTTGACCATGTTCTCTTGTCGTACACTATTATTCTTTTTGAACTATGTACATGGATCACACTTAGAGAAATTTCATCTGTCTTAGACAAAATTGGAATATTTAACCCCAAACTTTTTATACACTTCAAAATCACTTTAGACTAAAACCTCCAGCCTAAACACATAGTCACATCATGTGAAGGAGGGAGGGGGCTGTCATATCTTTTATCTCACAATAATAGCCACTTCGTATGCAAATTCACTAACATGGTACTTTCTAGTTCTGATTTGAATAAATCTAACCAATTTAAAATCATTCCCTAAAATTCAATGTCACCTGCTCTTGGTTCCCATTTCATACATCATATTATTCTTAGCTATATTTCCCTTAGGCTATTTTCTGTCCAAAATTATAGTGATCAATTCCATGCCTGCTGCGGTTGAATTTTTAACCCGCCACACTGTGAGGTCTGACATGCGGATACACTTCCATCCACATCTAATAATCACTTCATGCACCATCTGGTGAGTCTTGGGTCTTAATACCTGAAACATGCAAAGATCTTGCTGTTATCATAGTTACTTACATTTTCTTTGAGCATCCATATGCATCATACTCACAAATCTCCAAAATTCTTGATACAGTAAAAGTTGGAGGTCTGGTAACTGAATAACAAACAACTGGCATGCTCAATAACCATAAACTTGCTAACTAAAAGACTGCATAACTGGTAGCTGAGTTAAACTGATAACCATAAAACATAATGGCTGTTTTAATACTTTCTAATAAGGTTATGCTCTAATCTGTACAATTATCCATTGCATCCCACTTTCAACATCTTCTCAAATCTCATTTGTTACCAACATGTACTCCATAGTAATACCACAATAGCCAAATCAGCCTTTCTAGAACCTTAGACTTTTCTTGCCTGATACTTGGGCATTCGATACATATGGAATTCAATAGGAAGAGAAGGTTAACTATTGCTCCGTGACAAACCAAAGGGGGCATAACTTGTTTTCTTACCCATTCTGTACTTTCGAGGCCTTGAAAGCCTCATCTGAGTTACCTCAATTTGCGTGCACATTCCGAGCGCATAGTCGGAAAGCTTAAATATAGATTTTGTGAGAAAAATGCTTAATTTTGATATTTAATTGAATAAATTTGACTTTGATTAATATTTCGGGTAAACGGACCCGGACCTGTGATTTGACGGTCCTTAGGGGTCCGCAGGAAAATATGAGACTTGGGCGTGTGCTCAAAATCGATTTCGAGGTCCCAAGCCCGAATTAAAAAAAGTCTTACATCCAAATGCGTTGTTAAATAAATCAATTAATCCAACATAACTTTATTTAAGAAGTATACCAAACTTAACCAAGCTTCATGAATATGGTTATAAAGGAGTATACTCTTTATGCTTAAAAATACATTTTAAAAATTTAGAATTCCACGTAAAAAATCATGTTATCATATTTACTATAGTAATTCTTGGAAATATTCTTCCAACACTTTGAAAAGAAACTCAACCCCACCTAAAAAAGGTGTCAAACTGGTGTAACATTACAATGGGGAGCAGCAATAGTGTAGGGGAAATAGAGGAGGGTGGCTTGTGCGGCCTCACAGGTATGCCTTTGCCTTGCTTGATGACCTTTCTTTTTGTGTTAGTGAAATATGATTCTCCCCGTACTTACTTGGTTTCTTTTTTAGACTCTTGTTCTAGAGGTGGAGAGGGATCGGCGCCGGATTAAACTCAAAAATAATTCCAAGAACCTCTGAAACTTCAACTAACAACACACAAGGAAAATTCAAGCCATTTTCAACCTTAGATAAGCTGGAGTTTTAATTCAGAACTTGAACTCAAGATCACTCTAAGAAAAGTTCAATGGAATAATGCTTTTCTAGAATTTTGGTTGCCTAAGATTTTGATCTGGGGGTCGGAATGAAATTCTGAAAGTTGCAGTAGCTCTGTTAGGTGATTTTGGATATGCGTGCAAAGTTTCAAGTCATTCGGTGAAGCATTTTGAAAACTTCCTTACCGAACCTTGCTTGAAAGGTTGCCTACACATCCTTGGCGGTAAAGGAATCGGGTCAGTGTAGTTCTGGACTGGGTTCTGATAGGAGGAGCCCTTATACTTGCAGAAATGGATGGAGAAGTTTGGCAAAAATCAATCGAAATGGGATTATTTTATTTAATTTTTATTCAGAGTTGCCACTTGGGATGGTTTGTTTTCTGGTGTCTCAAGTCAACGGTTTATTTTAAAATCCCAAATCGAGAAAAATTTGATTTTCCTTTTAAAGTATGTGGACTAGAAAATCTGAATAACGAAAGAGTGTAGAGTGTATTATTAGTACAACCGACTCCATATACTGAGTAAGTGTCGAGCCTAACCTCGGTGAAGTAGTGACGAGGCTAGGACATGACAATCATATATATACTCATGCAGTTAAATCATGTACAACCACATGGAAATTTGTGGCCGCGTAGGTTAGATCAGGCGGACCGCATGAAAGTGATGTACGGACGAGCAAGAGGAACTGGCAAAATGTTGCTTCTCTGAATTTGTGCCCACGCGGACCGCCTGCTTTTGGTGCGCGGCCGCGTGGATCTTGTGCCTTGAATCCTAGCCTCGGAATCTTCATTAATGCGGACCACATAGAAATGGATGCCGCCCGCGTGGGTTTTCCTAAAAAATGTCATGCCTCTGAACTCTTTCCATGCGGCCGCAAGATAACTTGTGACGACCCGATCCGTCGTCTCTTGTGTCTCCATCTCGTTTTCCCTGTTTTATTCTTCTTAATGTGTTACTATATGTGTTTGGTGAGTTTGAAGTGTTTCAGATTGAATTTGATTAGAAATAAGACATATAGTCTCTTTGTGAGAAAAATGCTAAATTTTGATATTTAATTGAATAAATTTGACTTTGATTAATATTTCGGGTAAACGGACCCGGACCTGTGATTTGACGGTCCCTGGGGTCAGCAGAAAAATATGGGACTTGGACGTGTGCCCAGAATCGAATTTCGAGGTCCCAAGCCCGAGAAATGAATTTTTGTGCGAAATTATTTTCTAAAGCATGCGAAATTATCTTCATACGTTAAAGTTTCGTCGTAAACTAATCGACATAAGTTGGGAAAGGAGATTATTTTGAAATTCTAAGCATTGTGATATTTCAAACAAAGGATAATTCAATTCGTGAAGGTGAGAAAGTAAGCAAATCGAAAAAATCAATTTCGTCGAAGCTCGGCATTTTGAGATAATACGGTCCACGCTATAATACTTCGTATTTATGGACTAGTGCCATACAAGGTACAATATGACCATAATAGTAAAATGTATAAGGTATTTAAAAGCAAATAATATTTTATGTAATTTGAGATAATTGTTAATTATATAAGTAATTGAGCAATTATTAATTTGAATTAAAAGTTAACAAATTAATTAAAAGTTGTGAATAATTATTTTGAGATTTGGATAATTATTAAGGAGGCAAATGTCCACGTGGGGGGTATGGATGTGTGGCAACAAATTACCAACTAATCAAGCCTAAGCAAGGGGTGGCACAAAATAAATAAAACATCGATAATTTGAGTCATCTCTGCTGGACCAACTCTAGGGAATGAATATATATTCCAAGGATAAAAAAGGATGCGCGAGTTTATGCGTCAGAAAGGTTTCCAACAAATGTTAATGATTTTTCCAAAATCAAAGTCAAATGGAATCTTGCACAAAACCACATCCACCAGTCACAAAGAACGCAAGTGAGGATGCAAAGAGCGAGTCAGCAAATTTTCGTTCATGACGGAACCGATTCGGTAATATTTGTCCTGGACGTCAAATACGACCAAAGAAAATATTCTCACCCTTCTGAAACGATAAAATTGCATTTTTTGTAGTTTTTGGACATGTACGGACATGAAACCCGTCTTTGGTTTCGGTGCCTGGTACAAGTCTTATATATAGTTTAAGCATTTTTTATAAAGTTTGGTTGAAAACGGATGTCGTTTGACGTGTCTCGGACGTAGAATGGAAACTTGATGTTTTATGAAAATTTGGAAGAAATCATGAGTTTTGAGGCTCGATTTGATGTATATGATGTTATTTTGGCGATTTGATTGCACGAGCAAGTCCGCAAGATGTTTTTAAGGTTGTGTGTATGTTTGGTTTGGAGCCCCAAAGGCTCGAGTGAGTTTCGAGTAGGTTCCGGGATGCCTCAGGCTGAAAATACCAAGTGTTGCAGGTTCAGGAAAATGTTGCAGACTCTGAACCCTCCAGCACGGTCCACGTGAAAGTAGATGTAGCCGCGCAGGGGCCAAAGCGGCCGCGGCCGCCTTTGTGCGGTCCGCGGTGGGTGCTGTGAGGCCGTGGTCGGCTTTGCGCGGTCCGCGCAGGGCTAAGATCTGCAAGCCTTCGGGTCTTTAGTTAGTTTAGCGCGGCCGCAGTCCTTTTTGCGCCCGCGCTGGGGAACTTCAGGGGGTATAAATACACAATAATTTCAGTTATTTTTCACCTTTCAAAAAAAAACAAAACATAATAGGCGATTTCCCAAATAATTCTTCTTCTTCAAACAATTGGTAAGTGATTTCTAACTTATTATCTTCACTCCTTAGCATCTTTTAACATAATTTCAACTTCAAATTAAAGATTTAATGGGAAAATTTGGGTATGTTGGGTAGAGCTTAGGTTTTGCTAAAATTGGGGATTTGGATGTTAATTTGAGGTCTGATTTCAAAACAAATCATATATTTGGGTTCGTGGGGGAATGGGTAATAAAATTTTGGTTCAAACCCCAGGTCTTGACCACGTTGACCTGAGGGGCGTTTTGGTCATTTTTCCTAAATTTGCGTCTTAGCTGTAAATTAAATAGTAGAATTACTAGCTTGAGATGTTATTTAGGAGATGTAATTAAAATGAATAGATTTGGGCCATTTGGAGTCGGATACTCATGGCAAAAGAGTGATTTCAAGTTGATTTTGAGTCGGTTGAGGCAAGTGGCTTGTCTAACCTTGTGTGGGGGACTTCCCCTTTAGGATATGATGTTTGGTATTGAATGCCTTGTACGTGAGGCGACGAGCACATACTTGAGAAAATTGCTGGAAATCCATTTTTTACTTGAAGTAATTAAATTGAGCTTTCTTGCTTACATGTTTATTTTAAATTGTAAGTTTATTTTATTCTAGTTTAGAGAAACATGTTCATTTGACTTACTTGTGTAAGTGCTTAAACTGTCTTGTTTGTGCTCGGTGTAGTATGTTTGGCTAGGATTTTTTATTTCTTGTCCTGAGTTTAGTATTTTTCCTAATGTTTGGGTTGCTATTGTGTGTTTTTAAATTGGGACTACGGGTTGTCCTCCTGGGAGATCCCCCACCACTTGATATATTCTGTACTGAGGGTGCAGGATACCAAGAGATCCCTGGTGCATGCAATTGTAAAGATCTTAGGATACCAAAAGATCCTCGGGATACCAAGAGATTCCTTGCGCATGACATTGTAAAGATTTGAGGATACCAAGAGATCCTCGGGATACCAAGAGATCCCTGGCACATGAAATTGTAAGATTTGAGGATACCAAGAGATTCTCGGGATACCAAGAGATCCCTAGCATATGAAATTGTAGGATTTGAGGATACCAGAGATCCCTCGTGTATGTGGTAAGGATACCAAGAGATCCTCGGGATACCAAGAGATCCCCGATTGTGGTTCCTGTTGTGAGTAGTATTTACTAGTGTTGTCTTGTTTTTATGCTTTCTATTATGTTCTCCGTATTTATCTTATTTATATTCTCATTTTGCACTTAATCCATACCGTTTTTCCCTCATCTTATTATTTATTATGTTATATCTCAGTAGGGCCCTAACCTTTCCTCATCACTACCCAATCAAGGTTAAGCTTGGCACTTACTGAGTACCGTTGTGGTATACTCAAGCCTCTCATGCGCATGTTTTTCATGTGCAGATCCAAGTACTTCATCTCAAGCACACTATCCTTGAGGCCAAGAGAGCTACGGAGACTTTGAGGTACATGTGCATCGTCTGCAGAATCAGGAGTCTCCTTCTTTACTCTATCTGTAGTATTTGGATTTCTTCCGTACCTTTGCTTTAGATATTCTGGAGTTAGAGCCATGTATTACTTTTCATTAGCTTGTGTTCCCGTGAGTTTCTAGGTTTTGGGGTGTTATAGTAGACTTCCGTATTTGTTTTGAGTTGGATATGCTGAGTGTCAATTATATATAGATTTCTTTTAGTTGTTCAGTTTTAATTAATTATTCTGCAAGTTATGTTATTTTCTGCATTGTTAGGATTACCTAGTTATAAGAACTAGGTGCCATCACGACATGTTCACAAAGGGTGAACTGGGGTCGTGACAAGTTGGTATCAGAGCTCTAGGTTCATAGGAGTCACGGAACACAGTTCAATTTATTAGAGTCCCAGTAATCGGTACATAGACATATGTACTTATCTACGAGAGGCTATGTAACTGTTTAGGAACAAGTTTCACTTCATTTGACATCACAAAATTCTAAACTTCTGTCTTTTATTCTCTCACATATGGTGAGGACACGCACTAATCGGGATGATCAGGCACTCGCACCTCCTACTGCAATCGTCAGAGGCCGGGGCCGGGGTAGAGGACGAGGACACGCACATGGTGCAGCCAGAGCACCTGCACGAGCTGCCGCCGAGGCACCACCAGCAAAACCAACCGGAGCCCAGACACGTGGCACTCCTACTAGTGCCACTACTACTCCAGCTCTCTGAGAGACTTTGGCTCAGTTCATGAGTATGTACACCACCTTGGCTCAGGTAGGGTTGTTTCCCCTTGCTGCAGAAACCTCCCAGGCCGGGGAAGGAGAATAGACTCCTACCGTATGCACTTCTGAGTAGCGAGTGCAGGTTGAGCAGGCTCGAGATTATTCCCGCACCACCTGTAGTGCCAGTTCAGCCCGAGGACGGGTCAGCTGCTTGAGAGGACGAGCAGCGGAGACTTGAGAGGTTAAAGAAGTATGATCCCCCAGTGTTCAGTGGATTAGCATCAGACGATGCCTTGGGATTTCTAGAGGAGTGTCACCGTATTCTTTGCACTATGGGCATAGTAGAGTCTAGTGGGGTTTCCTTTACTGCTTTTTCAGATTCAGGGAGCCCAATATGATTGGTGGTGCACTTATGAGATAGACAGTGCAATCTAGGCTGCTTCACTGACTTGGACCTAGTTCTCAAAGATATTTATGAGTGAGTTTGTTCCCTAGAGTCTCAGATACGCAGGGCGTGCAGAGTTTGAGCATTTGCGCCAGGGTGCTATGACTGTTTCAAAGTATGCTATCTGTTATACCATATTGTCCAAGTATGCACCGGCTTAGGTTGCTACAGTCTACGAGAGAGTTCGCAGGTTCATTGAGGGTCTTGTCCCACCCATCAGATCTAACATGGCTCAAGAGTTGGAGATGGACATTTCTTATCAGTAGGTAGTGAGCATTGCTAGGAGGATCGAGGGTATGCTCGCCAGGGAGAAAGTGGAGAGAGAGGCCAAGAGGTCTCGAGAGTCGGGCCATTACTCTGGTGCTCGCACTCCAGCAGTAGGTCGACATGGTAGGGGTTTGTGGCTCGCCCCGCTCATTCAGCTCTTCCAGCAGCCAGCAGTGCTCCAGCTCCGCCTATACCTCAGGAGCCTTACTATGCACCTCCAGCTTCTAGCGCGCCTTATGTGTGGGGTGCTTCCAGGGGTCAGTCCAACAGGCCTATCCCTAATCAATCACAGCCAATGCGCCCTCCCAGAGCTTGTTCCGAGTATAGTGATACACTCCATATGGTTAGGGACTGCCCCAGGCTTGGTAGGGGTACATCTTCATAGACTTCTCAGCCACAGCGTGCTCCTCAGAGCTCTCAGGCCATGATCACAGCTCCAGTTGCCTCCCCACCCACTCCGCCAGCTAGGGGTAGAGGCCGGGGAGGTAGAGGTCGCCCTCGAGGGGGAGGACAAGCCATATATTATGCCCTTGCTGCTCGTGCCTAGGTTTTTGCCTCCAATTCTGTTATCACAGGTATTATACTGGTTTGTCATAGAGAGGCATCGGTTCTATTCGATCCGGGCTCTACTTATTCTTATATGTCTTCTTACTTTGCTTCGCATTTGCGTGTGCCTCGGGATCCTTTGAGTGCCCCCGTTTATGTTTCTACTAATGTGGGAGATTATCTTGTTGTGTACCGCGTGTATCAGTCATGTTTACTTACTATTCATGGTTTTGAGACAAAAGCAGATTTATTATTACTCGGTATGGTTGATTTGGAAACATTTTGGGCATGGACTAGTTGTCACCCCATTTTTCTATCCTTGATTGTCACGCCAAGACCGTGACAGTGGTTATGTCAGATATTTCGCGTGTTGATTGGAGTGGTACTTTAGATCACACTCTCAGTAGAGTTATCTCTTTTCTTAAAGCTCAACGTATGATTGACAAGGGGTGTGCCACGTATTTAGCCTATGTGAGAGATGTTAGTGCTGATACCCCTTCTGTTGATTTAGTTCCAGTGGTACGGGATTATCCAGATGTGTTTCCCGCTGATATTCCGAGCATGCCGCCCGATAGAGACATTGATTTTGGCATTGACCTGTTGCCGGGCACTCAGCCCATTTCCATTCCTTTGTATATGGTTCCTCCTGAGTTGAAATAATTGAAGGATCAGTTGCAGGAATTTCTTGATAAGGGTTTTATTCGACGTAGTATTTCACCGTGGGGTGCTCCTATTTTGTTTGTGAAGAAGAAGGACGGTTCTATGCGTGTGTGTATTGATAATCGCCAGTTAAACAAGGTTACAGTGAAGAATCATTATCCTTTGCCTCGTATTGATGATCTGTTTGACCAGCTTCAGGGCGCACATGTGTTTCTAAGATTGACTTGCACTCGGGTTACCATCAGTTGAAGATTCGGGAGCTAGATATTCCAAAGACTGCCATCAGGACCCAGTATGGTAAGAAAACAAGTTATGACCCCTTTGGGTCATCACATGCTCTAAGCTTCATGGCACGATCTAGAGTAGAAAGAATTGAGACAATCCTAAATGTCCTGGTAGTTAACCGTTTGTATGAGTGGCCGGCACACATATAAAGGAAACTCCACTAGACACGGCTTCATAGACTCCCTATGACTTTTGAACCTAGTGCTCTGATACCAAGCTTTGTCACGCCATGAACCTGGGCATGTACATAACACGGTACTCGGTGCCTGACTACATGTGATCGAGCGAACCAACTGGCTGGCGGAATCAACATGGGATATTATAACATACAGAATGTAGAAGATAAACTAATACATGTTGACATGCTGAAAGTCTAAATGATAAAAATGAAAGTGCAAAAATACAAATACAATTCTGAAAAATATTTGTAGCCAACATAGCTTAATATGAAAAGCATGTGACTCCGTCAAACTGTTACTCTAGTCTATAAAGCCTCTGTTGAAGTACTGAAAACACTAACTATCTGTAAACACTGAAAGGATGTAAAGTAATGATAATGCTCCGAAAGAACTGGGGATCACCAAATAGCTGGAACGAGAATACTAGCGCTCTGCATCGTCGACTTGTAAATCATTATCTGCATTATGAGATGCAGGCCTCGGGCAAAAATAAAGGTCAGTACATTTGAATTGTACTGGTATGCAAAGCAACTGAAAGAAAGAATTATAAATGGTGAAACTGAAATTAAGTTGATAACTAAGTATTTATAATTGATATTTAAAATAATAACTATTGAAACTGAAGCTAAAATAATAACTGATAACTGATATCAGAATTGATAACTGGTAACTGAACTGATAACTGGGAATTGAATGATAACTGGTAACTGATATGATAACTGATAACTAAATGGTAACTAATAATTGAACTGAAAAGAAGTAAGGATATGAATACTCCCTCTTCTAAATGATGAACAACTTGTTTATCTGAATATTAAACTGTGGCCTCAGGCCCAATATATATATATGTGCATAAACTGCGGCATCGGGCCCAAGTATACGTATATATAACTGCGACCTCAGGTTCAAAATTCATAAAGCATAAACTGCGGCGTCAGGCCCAAAGATGCATAAAGCATTAGCTGCAACCTCAGGCCCAAATATAGGTGTTCAATATTTAGGGATTTAAAATCATAAACTGAGAACCATACTGTAATACATAATAGTGAAATACTGAATCACACTGAGTTACAAGATACTGGAATATCGGATCATACTGAGTTACATAATATTGGAATACTGAATAGGACTAGAATGAGACATGTATTCTTGAACTGGTTATGAACACTGAAACTTCAAATGTTTATGACATGCTGAGTAAGCTGTACTGAGACTTAGGGACATCAAGCCCAAGTCTATATTGAATACGAACAGAGCTCACACCGTTCATAATGAAAGTCATGAACGAGTTATGAAGCTAGAGAACAGAAATTCTACAACTATTCAAGGAACTAGGCTTAACGATATTTCTGAGGCAATTGATACGTCATAAAAGAAACGTAATGTAGGGAGAATCATAACATTCCCAAACATAGAAAGTTAGCCTCACATACCTTAACTTCCTTCTTTTGAGCATAATACAACATTCTTCAACCCTTTCAACTTTAATCTATATCAATACAATTCAAAAGGATTCCAAATTAGCAACAATATCCATGTTTTGGTCACTTAGGCATTTTATCAAACACTTGGTGCGTATAAACATTCATAATCCCTATTAGTGGTGTTTCTACATTCAATAACCGATTCTCTTGCTCTTGGATAAATTGTAAAGTCTCAAATGGTTATAATCAATATTATTCTTCATCACCTATAAGGTAAACAACGCCCTTAACCAATAAAGTTTCATTAAATAAACATCTTTCAATCTCTATAATAGTTGTGTAATTAAATTGGGAACTTATGGTTTCCAATCACCATACCAAGAGTTCCAATACTTATTCATACTCATATTCCCTTAATAAATCCATACATGTAAGTCTAAGGGTGTAGGATTACCTTTTTGGAAGAAATCTTGCAAAACCCTCCTTAGAGTTCTTGAAGGAATTTCTTGAAGATTTATGTGTTTTATGAGTAGATTTCATCAATACTAGTGCAAGAATGATGGAATTTTACACCAAGCTAATGGAGATTGTTTACCTTGAAGATGGGAGGGGTTGGAGGTCTTGAGAGGGTGGAAGAAGACCCCAAAATTCGTCCAAAATAAACAGGAAAAATAAACCATGAAATTGGCTTAAAAGAGTTGGGACTGGGGCGCGTCTGCTCTAGCGAAGTGTCCTAACTTCGTTGTTCATTGCATTCAAGGGAAGACAAAAATCCGCGTATGTCTTTAGTAATTTGGCCATAACTTCTTGTAGGAATGTCAAAATGACGAACGGTTTGAAGCGTTAGAAACTAAACTCAAAGATCTTTCATTTGATAGGTTGTGAATCATATGATACCTTATATGCTCGTCCAAAATATAGTCTTGTGCGTGCTCATTTAGAATTTTAGTCTATCATGTAATTTTCCAACTTGCCTTAGAGTTAGGTCTTTCCTTGGACCCCAAATCACTTATGATATGTCTCGTAGATTTATTATCATAACCAATTGATTACCATCACATTAATACTAATTTAGTGCATCCATAACTGATTCAAATTTACGGGGTGTTACATAATTATCTTGAAGTAATTCCATTTTTTACCATAAATGTTACTGGCCATGGAATTGGTGTTTAACACTTAACACGACTTAACTAAGGTAAAATTGGTCAATGTTCCCAAAGGATGAAACAACAAATCGCTATCTCTCACAATTGCTATTTATGATGCAGTGTCTACGCGGAATCTATCACTATATATCCCTCCAATTAAAGATCAACTTGTATGATGAAAAAAGACCTCTAACATGTCTGCAAGCAAAAATAGTATTCAATGTTTAGTAATTGTAAATTTGACTTATTTTTTTTAGCTGGGGTTTATTAGAAACAATATCTTTATCGTTATAAGGTAAGGATAAGGTGTGCGTGTTTATTATTCTCCTCAAACTTTACTTGCGGAATTACACTGAATTTGTTATTGTTGCTGTTGTTGTTGTTGTAAACAGGGTTTGGGCAGCTAATGCTGCAACTGGCAAAATATTGAGTGTTTCTGGCGAGTCTTTGGGTTACATCAAATTTAATACCACACAAATATGCCAGTTAGTATGTCTTAATTTGCAATCCTGTCACTTTGTGTTTTTCTTCCAAAACACTGTAGGTATATAAGAATTTTCGTTCTCCTGTTAACTAATTTCAAGAGATATATTCAGGTCAAGGTACAATACAGGATGATAACATATATGTACCATTTGAAAACACTGACCAAGTGGTGTGATAAAATAAATAGGTCCATGTTGGTCTGCCACATTTAATAATTTGAAAGAATTGTGATGAATATCTAAAATAAATAAATAAAGTTGTCGAAGAATATAACTTTTTGATAAGGGGATTCGTGGAAATGTGTTTTAAATCTATTACTTCATCTTTTTCCAGCTTAGATGTTAAAGTTAGACTGGACAGCAAAACAAAGACTTAAAAATTAAGTCACCATTTCAAGAATGTTAAACTCGTTTTGTGTAAAGGATGAGTCAGTTTTGAACTTTTAATGTTAAAAGATTGAAGGAATCAATATCTTTTTTCCCAATCGACTGCTCTATAATTCTATTAACTTGCTCTTTTACTTACTTTATTTAAGTAAAGACAATCAGCATAACGATTAAGTAACTTGAATGAAACTTGACTTACGATGTGCTAACATAAAATTGATGAAATCAAATTAACTCCATCTTTAATGAAAATATGGAATGAGTCGACTAGAATTGTCAATAGCATATGCAAATTGCTTGGTGATCATTGTGGCAGTAATGAACATTTTTTCCTCCAAAATGTGCATTTTTTTTGGCTCAATATGTTTAGTGGCGTGTTGTTTTTTAAAGTAACACTAAAATTATGTAAAACTTTGTACAATATGACTTAAGAGTAAATTAACCTGGAAAGAACGGTCCGGAGTCAAAACATATAGTTTCCCATACGACTGATGTCTTTTTGGACACATTTGATGCACCCGTCCACAGAAAGGATCTACATATTGTTTCGATCATCTTCATTACCTTTTTCAGAAGCAGAAAAATTTGAGACCAGTACAATTGCATTACAAATAATACCGTCCTGATCAACTGGAGCCTACCTGCATAAGATAGAAATCAATCTAAAGACAAATTAAAATCACCTTTAGATAACAATACATGTTTATTATCATAGTAACAGTGTTACATTTTTTGCGTTATTATTCTTCATATAACAATTTTTATAATATTATTCATCCAATAACAATTTATATATATAATTTCTATATAGCTAGTCCCTGAATCAAATAACTCTAACGTAAATAATAGCAAATCATGCTAATGCCAAAAAAAAGGACACAAAATACACACTAAATTTTTTAGTTAGTGTCTGTAAAGAATAGTACACCTATCGTTTTAAAAGATGGTCTGTGTGTAAATATTTATTAAAAAACTATACTGTCTGACCACTCTAAAAATAATTATCGATAAAATATATATTTTTTAAATATTACTGTGTATTACACATTTTTTATAAATAATATATATATATATATATAATTAATTTTTATTGACTGGTCAAATGCTTAATTTACCTTAATTATTTCGTCTAATGTAATTGATTATTGGGAACAATGAAAAAATAACATGGAAAATAGACCAATAAATTAGGTTAGATAAGGGGAGGAGTAATTGACAAAACAACAAAGAAAAGTCCTTTCTAACTAAACAAATACTTCGCCTAAGAAAAAGACATCCTTTGCCGACACTCCACGTGATGACTTTGTTATTGTTTCTTCTGTCACTCTCTCTCTCTCTCCTATCCTTCACATGCAGCCGCGTGATTATCTTGAAGAAAAATGTCATTAACAAAATATTTTATTATTCTTCTAGAAAAAACCGTTGAGTTGGCAGCATTTGCTAACTAAACATGATATATGGTCCAAGCTGGATTCGAGAATTAACGTTAAGCATATATTTATTTATTTGTTTGTTGGGTAAAAAATGACAATTATATACTTATTAATAAATCTTGCAAGCAAAGTACAAAAGTTGTTTTAATCATATCGGCCCGCTTGTTTGAATTAAACGCGTATGGAGGGGCAGGACTCGAAGTGGAATTTCGACATATAAACATGCCTTTTGCCTCAAAATGAATGTCGAATATTTATTGAATAAAAAGGACCCATACTAAAACCATATGTCAATTTATTCAAGCTCATCTTACTTTACAAAAAACAATTATATTTTTCTAAATGATAAATAACAAGATTCGTGGCTAATAAAGGGTCAACACGTCTAATGTTTTCTGTGATTTTCAATATCAAGTTATTAATCTTGTTTTATGTATTTATAAAATATAGAATTTACTCTGTAATATCAATTTATTTGTAATTTACATATTAGCAATCACATAAAAAAATTATAAATCATAACTTATTTCAAGTGAAAAATTGGGACAACAAAAGAACATTTTGGAAGTAAATATTGGAGAAATTAAAGGAGAGTTTTTTGTTTCTTTCCTTTTTTTAAAAGAAAGTCTTAAATGAAAATACTTTTAAATTGAGCTAGGGATTTGATTTGCCGCAAATTATTGCATGCCAATAGCACTTCTCCTCTGGAGATTCTACAAACAGAAAAACCAGACCTCATAAATTACAAGTGGATGGAACAGTATTTTTGTGTCACTGTCTTTTTCCCAGCTGCAAAAATCATTTTAAAATGTACTTCAGACAAATAATTAAGAGTGTCATTTTTATTATGAAATAATACAAAAGACAAGAACAATATAGAGAGAATAAGGAGAGGAGTATTCTTATTGATACTTGGGATTGTTAGGGATGATTTACAATGGTAGAAGACCCCTTTATTTATAGGGAGGTGGTGACTTAGCCACCAAGTAGTAAACCCTAGAATCTCTCTAATTATAGACATTCACCTTAAATAGAGTTCTATTTATAACACTCCCCCTTGAATGTCTATTCAACAATGTGCCTCGTTAAAACTTTAAAACCAAAACCCAATGGGAAAAAATTAAAGAAAGGAAAAAGAGTACACATGTTTGAATATGCGCCTATTGGTTGCCTCGTTAAAAACCTCGCAAGGAAAACCCAGTTGGGACAAAACCTTGTAAGGGAAAAAGAGTGCAACGCGCATTAACTCCCCCTAATAAGAACATCAATTTATATCATTGAGCATTTGCATTCCAATCTTGTGCATCATCTTCAAAACGATCTTTGGTAGAGATTTGATAAATAAATCAACCATATTGACTTGAACAAATATTCCGCACCTTAAAATCATCATTCTTGATAGATATGAACATCTTCATATAATGTCGCGGAATGACTCTTCAATATCTTCATAGATGTATTCTCAATGCCATCATTCTTATAGTTATAGCAAGATACATATGTACACAAATTGTACTTAGGATGTGGTACTTCAGGACCAAGAATTGTGTATGCTTCAAGCAACTTAAATCTTTCAAGTTAAGTCATATAAATCACATAATAGACTTTAGATGCATATCAAGTTTTCACGTCATGCTAAACAAATAAGATATCGAAAACTGATTATACATACCTTTGACTTTTATACTCTCAAGTATTTGAACTACATGTCCAAATCTACATGTCTTTCACATGGAATCAAGTATTTGTCTATACGCTTTAAGCGTATCAAAGACTTTGTCCTTCTGGGACTTAATATGAGCATTTGTAGTGAGAATATAGTCACTTTCTTTGGGTCAGCAAATGCGTATAGCATGCTTTGCAATATGTTGCAATTGAATTATCCATTTTATGAACTTCAGGTTCATATCATGATATTCGGGGATCTACATATACAAATGATAATTCTTCCCATGTAACATTTTCTCAATTGTTTATCATGTCTCCCCCTCATGTTAGAAAAGCTAACTTGTTTCCTCAACTTTGGGAAATCATCTTTGTGCATTATCATGTCAATATACACAGCACATTAATAATAAGATGAAATTATTTGGTTCCTGACCCTGAACCACTTGTGAGGGGAGAATATACTCTCGTATACAACGTATATCAAACTGATATATATAACTTTTGTTCTCATAAGAAACAGTTTAGCTATTAAGTGGAGGCACTCAATAATTATCTTGCTAAACCAACTTTGATATAAACCAACTTATCAAGATGAACTATCTTGAGTAGAGAATCTGGAAATTATGCTCGAAGTTAGATTACTGAGCAATTTACCTCGCAAGCACCGGCCAGGCTGCAGGTTAATAACAGTTGCGCATGTAACCATTTCATAGATGCATCATATGTGGTATACATGGCAGGTGAATGGGCCCATATTCACCTTTGATATTCCCAGAATTTATGGGCTTCAACCCGAACTCTTTAGTTGGTCAGTTCTTTAGTGAGAACAAGTGATACAAGAGAATTCGTAAAGAACTTTCTAGTTCTTTAATATTCACCTATGTGAATTTGCACATCATACTTAAAATGAGATGGCTAACACGAATGCCAACTGAATAAATTATCAATATTGGTAAACTTCAAATTTACACCATGACATGTGCACTTATCAATAAACTTCCGGTTTATTATGACATGGGTTTTTATACCAATAGATATCCACTTTATTGTGGCATTCTTTCGTTTGTGTAGTACAAACTGGAGAACAAAGCGGGTAGCTTTTCATATACAAATTACCCCGCTACAAGTTGTAGTAATAGGAGATATCAAATCCTTCCTTTATTTATAGTCTCAATATAATCAATCGCTTTCGCGTGTACTTTGGAAACTTAATAAGTTTCTTTGAGACTTACTACAGCACAATACTCAATTGTGTTTCTCCAACATAGTAATAATTGGCTCTTCTAGAGCTCTCAATTAATTTAGTACTACCACAGATTTATCAACATCCATGTGGTGAATATCTTTCTTAAAGAGAAATACCATTATGGTCATGTCAAACTTATATGCAAGATATGTTTCTTGCATTATCGTTGTCCTTTAATAGTCATACTTCCAAAATACTTTGGCGTACAATAGGTACGTGACCAACGATCATTCATGCCATATATATAGCCAACAGGCTTAACACCATTAGGTGTTTCAACTATGGGGCCAAAAACTTCATGTTTTGCCAGCAAATTCAATTCTGATTGAATTGCTTCTTGCCATTTTGGCCAATCATGTCTTTTTCGACATTCTTCAACAGATTGAGGTTCGAGATCCTCACATTCTTGCATAATGCTAGATGCGACATTGTAAGCAAAGACATTATCCACCACTATATCCACTCGATTAATATTTTCCTCAATATTGATTGGATTTATGGATAGTTCCGTATTTTCCAGAGCCTCGGGCTCAATGGATTCTTCATGAATCTCAGAATTTGTTAAATCATGAATTTCCTCATGAGATTCTTTCGTAGTGTCATTTTGATCATTTGCTTTCCTCTTTCTAGGACTTCGATCTTTAGAACCTAATGGCCTGCCACGCTTCAGGCGTGCATTTGACTCATTGGATATGAGACTAGATGATTGTCCAATAGGGACATCAATACGGATTGGAACATTTTCCGCGGGAATGTGGGATTTCGTTATCCTTTTCAAGTCCGTAAATGCGTCAGGCATTTGATTTGCTATTCTTTGCAAATGGATAATCTTTTGTACCTTTCTTTCACAAATAGAGGTATGTGGATCAAGATGAGATATTGATGCATTTTTCCACAAAATTTCCCGTTTGGTTTCACCAACTTCTCCCCCTAATTTTGGGAAAAGTGTCTCATCAAATTGACAGTCTGCAAATCGTGCAAATCTCCTGTCAATGTTTCGAGGTAGCGAATTAATGGAGGGCGATTCAAACTCAACATATATTCCTAACCTTCTTTGCAGACCCATTTTGGTGTGGTATGGCGGTGCTACAGGCACATATACTGCGCATCCAACAATTCTTAAATGGGATATATTAGGTTCATGACCCAAAACCAATTGCAACGGGGAATATTTGTGACAATTCGTCAGTCAGAGACGAACTAGCATTGCTGCATGCAAAATGGCGTGACACCAAACCGAAGTGGGCAGCCTCGTTTTCATGAGTAAATGAGGTATTCAAGATTATACTCATGTATTGTCTCAATCTGATATCCAATTTGAATGATATCTTTAAAACTCAACAAGTTCCTTTTAGACTTGGAGGAGAATATTTTGACTGATATCATTAAAACTCAATAAGTTATTCTTAGACTTGGAGGAGAACATTGCATTCTCTAAAATATCGCTCCTTTAGGCAGAGTTATAGTTGCTCTTCAGGAGCCTTCAATCAATTTAATTCCCATAGTTTGCCATACAAAAGAAAATATACGAACATGAGAATAAACAAACTCAGTCCGTTTGTTTCATACTTAAACAATATTTTTGAAATCTGCTGAGGTTATTCGACTAACTGAATCAGATAGTCGATTATATGTTTTCCATAATCGATTACTTTGCAGTTTGAAAATTTCAGTTTAAGCATTTTCTTAAAACAATCGATTGTTAAACACACACAATCGATTGTTGAACATTGACAATCGATTGTTAAACACACACAATCGATTATTTGCTATTTTGAAAAACTTCAGATCACACTGTCTTAAGACAATCGATTGTTAAATATAGACAATCGATTGTTGGCTATTTTGAAAAATTCCAGATCACACTGTCTTAAGACAATCGATTGTTGGCTATTTTGAAAAATTCCAGATCACACTGTCTTAAGACAATCGATTGTTAAACATAGACAATCGATTGTTGAACATTGACAATCAATTGTTGAACATTGACATTCGATTGTTTTGCAGTTTTAATGCGAAATATTAGATAATCGACTAACTGTTAGGTTAGTCGATTACCGCTACTGGAAAATAAAAATATTATTGAAATCTGAGCATATTGAAACATTCTAAAGAACTAATACTAACATTATATCATAAACTAACTAATACGAGCTGATACTAATGACTATTAGTTTATTCACTAACTATTACAAATAAGTGAAATAAAATCAAACAACTCCATCTTCTTTCATCACAGATCCATCACCGATTAGGTGGTCAATTTTCCCATCGGGTTGCTCAAAGAAGTCTGCCACATCCAGGTGGGTATTGTCAAAATTGTCGTCAGAGATAAAATTTGTTTCAGGGCCTTTATTCTTTAGAGAAGCTTGATAATGATCAACCAAATGTCTTGGTACACGGCAAGCTTTTGACCAGTGCCCTTTTCCACCGCAACGATAACATATAGTTTCTGAACCTTTTGCCTTAGGATTCTCATAATCCCGTTTCTGCTTTCAGCGGTTATCTCTCCTCGGGGGGTGACGGACATCATGGATATTTCTTCCTTGTCTACGTCCACGGCTATGACCCCGATTACGACCACGACCATGGTTAGATCCATGGCTCTTTTCATGATTGGCATAATGAGAATACACCTTATCTGCTACAGGCAGTGGTGTAGACCCAGTGGGTCGACTTTCGTGATTTCTCATGAGCAGGTCATTATTTCGCTCAGCCACAAGTAGAAGAGAAATCAGTTCAGAGTACTTTGTGAAGCCTTTCTCTCTGTACTGTTGTTGCAGTACCATATTGGAGGCATGAAACGTTGTAAACGTTTTCTCAAGCATATCATAATCGGAGATTTTATCTCCACATAGCTTCAATTTAGAAGTAATTCTGAACATTGCAGAATTATATTCAGAAACAGACTTAAAGTCTTGGAGCCTCGATGAGCCCAATCATATCGTGCTTGTGGCAGATTGACCAACTTCAAGTTGTCATATCTCTCCTTTAAGCCTTTCCACAAGATGAGTGGATCCTTGACGGTGAGATATTCAATCTTCAAACCTTCATCAAGGTGATGACGCAAGAAAATCAAGGCCTTAGCACAGTCTTGGGTGGATGCTTTATCTCTATCTTTAATGGCGTCTCCAAGACCCATAGCATCTAAGTGGATTTCAGCATCCAACACCCATGTCATATAGTTCTTGCCCGAAATTTCAAGGGCAATGAACTTTCTTTTCGTAATGTCAGACATAATCGAAAATCAAATTAGGAAGAGAGAAATACCTTAGTTTTTCTTGAGAACGATTCTTGAGACGGTAGAGTCTCGTGCTGATAACGTGTTATGAAATAATATAAAAGACAAGAACAATATAGAGAGAATAGGGAGAGGAGTATTCTTTTGATACTTGGGATTGTTAGGGATGATTTACAATGGTAGAAGACCCCTTTATTTATAGGGAGGTGGTGACTTAGCCACCAAGTAGTAAACCCTAGAATCTCTCTAATTATAGACATTCACCTTAAATAGAATTCTATTTATAACAATTTTTAAATATTCAGACAATTTTATTTACTTTCATATTCTGTTGAATATGTCAGCTGGCTCCCTCTTGAAGTTACATTTTAGCCCCTCCCGTTAGCTGCCTCTTTCTTCTGCCATCTGTTAGCTGTTAGGTATGAAAATGATGGCCAAAGCCTTGTACTGAAAGTCAGCTATACACCACAAGCAATCCCACTGAAATTTCTTTTAGTAAAACGAACCACCAGATTTTTACTTTACCTCCTCCCCTCTCTTTCTTTTTTTTTTTTTTTAAAAAAAAAAAACTCTTTTTCACTTTATTACTATCTTTTTCTTTTTGTTCATCCCATATTGGCTACACGTTTTCAATCTAATTTTTTTATTTTGAAAATTAATATGTCACGATTCAGATTTTTTATTTTCGGAAGTCGTGATAGCACCTCTCATCAATCATTACAATATACTTATTTTTAACAATTATCAGAAATAGCATGAAACAACGAAAATAAATAAACAAATAAGCGGAAGTCTTTAATAAAAGGAACTAGATAAAATGCGAAATCCAACATAATCATCTACCCGAGACTGGTATTACAATACTCACGAATTACTAAAAGTACTAAATACAATCGTCTGAAAGAAATATAACTGTTTGTCTTGAATACAATGAGATAATATACTAAAATAAAGAATAGAGGAGACGTCGGACCTGCGGACACCTGCGAGGCTACTTCGGTGTCTCGATGGACTGAAGGCTGGCTCCCGATCTAATATTGATGCTCAAATGCTGCTCCGGCACCTGGATCTATGCAAAAGAACACATAGTGTAGCATCAACACAACCAACTCCATGTACTGGTAAGTGGCTAGTCTAAACTCGGCAAAGTAGTTACGAGGCTAGACTGGACTAGCATGTAAACTTGTGCAGGTACATAATATATTGCAGAAATATAAACAAGTAATGAGCAGTTATAAGGGAGGGGTAAATGCTTCGGGGAACAATATCAACCTAATAGAAACAAAATAGATATATGAAAGAACAGTACACTATCTACAACAATTCGATAACACTATTGTCGCGGCGCAACCGATTCTTTATCGATTAACCCTGTTGCGGCGTGCAACCCGGTCCATATACATATAGCTGTTGCGGCGTGCAACCCGATCCAAATGATATCTGTTGCGGCGTGCAACCCGATCCAATATAATATTTGTTGCGACATGCAATCCTATTCAATATAATATCTGTTGCGGCGTGCAACCCGATCCAATATAATATCTAAATATACAACTTACAATGATCATCACAACAGTCGCGGCAAGGGAATTAACTATATATTAAAACTATCCCGGCAAGGGAACTCAATAGTGCAAGTATATACGTCCTGGCAAGGGAGAATATCAACAACACAACAAACGTCCGGGCAAGGGAATTAACCAATAACTCTTTCTCTCTTTCGTTTTCATCTCCTAGTTCACAATATCACACGAACCAATGCTCCAAGGATTTAATTATCTCATATACCTTCACAACTTGTATTTCAACTCGAGTCTGTTGGAAACACGTTCTCAAGGCATTATACTAAACGTGTGTTCATATTTGTAGGTTTTGATGAATGACAAACTATGCGCAAATTGACATATGACGAGGTCCAAGCACAAGTGCAAAATTGATATATAACGAGATTCAAGCACAAGACAAAGATCGAGATTAAGTTTTATATGAGTCGGTATTTAATTGTGATTTTGATCCGACAACTTAAACTCAAGACTTGGCTTCTCTCGTAAAAATATTTTTAACAAATCATGCATATTTAATTTAGAGCAAAATGATTTCAAATAATGCATATTTACTTTAGTCAAAATAATTTTTAAACATGCCTCTAAAATCTGGACTAAGATAATCGATTATGTACTTATGATAATCGATTATGTTTAAGTCAGCTGCTTGACAATCGATTGTGAACTTATGACAATCGATTGTGTTAAGACAGTGAGCATCAGATTTTTCAAATCTGCATGACAATCGATTGTGAACCTTATGACAATCGATTGTGATGAGGCAGTGTCCATCAAAGTTTTTCAAACCTCAAAATAATCGATTGTGAAGCTAATGAAAATCGATTGTGAAGAGACAGTGTCCATCAGATTTTTCAAAGTCACAAAATAATCGATTGTGAACTTATGACAATCGATTGTGTTGAGGCAGTGTCTTCCAAACTTTTTCAAAGTTATTAAATAATCGATTGTGAACTTATGACAATCGATTGTCAAGAGGCAGTGGCTAAATTGATTTTTCAAGACTGATATATAATCGATTATTAACTTAATATAATCGATTGTATAACTGACCGTTGCCAAACTGTTTTCAAATACCGTCAGGTAATCGATTATTGATTTCTTATAACCGATTGTTTCAATTAAAATCTGGAAAGGATTTTTTGAACGTTTCTGAGTAATCGATTATTGATTTCTTATAATCGATTGTTTTAATTAAAATCTGGAAAGGATTTTTTGAACGTTGCTGAGTAATCGATTGTAGATTTCTGACAATCGATTGTTTTACGTAAAATCTGGAAATGATTTTTTGAACGTTGCCAGTAATCGATTATCGATCTTAGATAATCGATTGTTAAGCGTAAAATCTGGGATTGATTTTTGGAAGAACTGGCAAACAATCGATTGTGGTAATTTGACAACGATTGTCATAGAGTAAAATCAGCAATTCTTAATTGGCAATTAGGCAACGGTAATACAAAGTTTTTCAACTATAAATACAGCTTAAATTCAGTCTTTTAAGAACAACAACACACAACAACTGATCATACAATTGCCAAAGCTTGCATACTTTATTGCTTATCATTTTATATTTATTACATAAGCTTTTGAGAGCCAAATTCTTGTCGAAAGTTATTGTGATCTTGAGCGTATTCTTTTTACTCATATCTACTCTTAAAGGAGTGTCTTGTTTGAGTGCTAAGTGTTTTTGTACACTTGAAGGGAAGTGTTAGTCCCTTGTGTTGTAAGAAGGAACTTGTGTTTCCTTGGTTGAAGTCTTGGAGTGTTGTATCTCCGAGCAAAGGTTGTTGAGGCTTGTGTCCTCAAGTTGTAACGGTTTGTTGAGCACCCGTAAGCTTAACAAGTTAGTGGAAATCTCGAGAGAGTCTCTCGGGGACTGGACTAGCCACGGGTTGTGGTGAACCAGGATACATCGGTGCGTTTGTTCTAATTTATTTACTTATCGCACTTATTTATTTCCTGCAATTTTTAAATTCCGCAAGTTTACGCTAATTTTTATTATAACGCTATTCAACCCCCTCCCCCCCCCTAGCGTTAAGCGTATTATCTAACAATTGGTATCAGAGCCCAACTCTCTGAAGACTTAACCGTTTGAGAGAAACATCCATGGCTTCTACTCGTGATTCTTTTGCAGGAATAGGTGAAGGACAATGCTCCACCCGACCACCGCTATTCGATGGTACAAATTATACATACTGGAAGGAGAGGATGAAAATATTTGTACAATCAAATAGTTTTCATCTTTGGAAGGTCATAATGAATAGAGAACAAATTCCAACCAAGAAGGTTGAAAATGAATAGGTCCCAAAGTCCGAAGATGAATACGAAGCGGATGATATCCGAAAGGTGCAAAATAATGCTAATGCTATTAATTTATTATATTGTGCTGTAAATGCTGATGATTACAGGAAGATATCTTGTTGCACAACGGCGAAGCAAATGTGGGACAAGCTAGAAATTACGTACGAAGGTACGGACCAGGTAAGGGAAGCCAAAATTGATTTCCTAACCCATGCATATGAATTGTTTCACATGAAGGAAGGCGAAAAGGTCGATGAGATGTTTGAACGATTTTCAAAAATCGTAAATGATTTACATGCTCTTAAGAAGACCTTCACGGATAAGGAACTTGTCCGAAAAATTCTCCGAAGTCTCACTCCGGAATGGCGATCCAAGGCCGATGCGATTCAAGAATCCATTGGCATTTCAAATGTCACCATCGATGCATTAAGAGGTAATCTTAAAACTTATGAATCTACTATACTTAACCCTCTTGTTAATGATCAAAGGAAGCAAAGAATCGCTCTCAAGGCAAGCACAAGCCAACCTCAAAATGATGAGGACGGAGACAACGAGTTCGGACTCGTTATCAAGAGATTTCAAAAGTTCATGCGAAAAGAGTATGAACGAAAGGACAAAAAGCAAGGAGATCAAATAAAGTGCTATGAGTGCGGAGAAACCGGGCACATTAAATCAAATTGCCCAAATGCTAAAAAGGAGAAGAAACCCTTCAAGAAGCAACGAGCATACATATCTTGGGGAGGCGACTCCAGTGACGAGTCAAGTGAGGAAGAAGTAGACGAAGCCGCAAATCTTTGTCTTATGGCACAAGAAGACAACAAAGAAGAGGTATGTCAAATTTCTTCCAAAAATTTCTTTTCCCTTGAAGAAATGCAAAATGCTTTTGATGAGTTGTATAGCGAATTTATTAAAGCTTCAAAAACTGTTAAGAGTATAAAAGAAAATGCTTCTATAAAAAAAAAGATTTCCAAAAACAACTCTCTTTTAAAGAAAAGGAATTGGAAAAACTGATTTTAGAAAATGAGAAGTTGAAAGAGGAAAACAAATTTTTTGGCAAGAGAAGCGCCGACAAGCCCGAGAGTTCTAGAAATTGTACTTCTTGCATGCATCTCAAAAATGAAGTAGAAAGGCTTAAGGGCACCTTAGATAAGTTTAACTCTTCTCATAAAAATTTGAATGAAGTGCTTGTTAATTTGAAGTCGACCAAGCATGGCATAGGTTTTAGAAACGAGCCTAAAGAGAAAGTTGAAGCCAACCCCCAACCACCTAAGGCTCAACCTAGGATAAATAAAACATATGTTCATCCTAGATTCAACAAACCTAGAAATGGTTTTCATCAATCGCAACCTAGAAATAATCATGCTAGAAATAATGCACATTCTAGGCCAAACACTAGAAGGAATTTTGAACCTTTTAGAACACCTAGAAATGACTTCCAACCTAGAAACAACTATTCTAGAAATAATGCATATCCTAGAACAAATGGTAGGAGAAATGACTTTCATGATTTGCACAATAGTTATATTGTCAAGAATAGAGTAAATGAATTTCGCCCGTCCAATTACTATCAACCTAGAAGGATGCATAATCCTAACGTGACTTGTCATTATTGTAGACGAATTGGACATATTGCTCCTGCTTGTTTTACACGACATAGACATAACACTCAATCACATCACTATGATTTGCCTAACCCCCAAGGACCCAAAATGGCATGGGTACCTAAAACTCATTAATCTGTTTTGTAGGTATGTTTGAAGGGATCAAGTGTACTATGGTACCTTGATAGTGGATGCTCCAAGCACATGACGGGAGACGAATCCAAATTCCTTCAACTAGAACACAAGGAAGGGGGAAGTGTTATTTTTGGTGATAACAACAAAGAAAAGATTATCGGCATCGGATCGGTCGGTAAGGATGAAATTTCTTCCATTAAGCATATATTACTTGTGAAAGGTTTAAAACATAATCTCTTGAGCATAAGTCAATTATGTGACAAGGGAAATCTTGTTTTATTTGATTCGGATGAATGCTTAGTTTTTAGACATAGCGATTATAAAATTATCCTTCGTGGTTTTAGAATGGATAATATTTATATGGTTGATCTTGCAAATTCTTCACCCGAATATGTAAATTGTTTAATGAGCAAAGAGGATGATTCTTGGTTATGGCATCGTAGAGTAGCTCACATCAACATGCATCTTTTGAACAAATTGGTTTCACAAAATTTAGTTGTTGGTCTTCCAAATTTGAAATTTGAAAATGACTCTATTTGTGATTCTTGTCAAAAAGGGAAGCAAACAAAAGCATCTTTTAAATCGAAAAATATTGTTTCAACTACTAGACCATTGCAATTGCTTCACATGGATTTGTTTGGACCATCTCGCATTGAAAGTCTTGGTAGAAATCGTTATGCTTTTGTTATTGTTGATGATTATTCCAGATTTACTTGGACTTTATTTCTTGCCCATAAAAGTGATGCTTTTCAGAATTTTAAATATTTTCTTAAACGGGTTCAAAACGAAAAGGAAACAACCGTCACTTCAATTAGAAGTGATCATGGGGGAGAGTTTGATCACAATCTCTTTGCGGACTTTTGTGACGAACTCGGTATCGAGCATACCTTTTCCGCTCCACGAACACCACAACAAAATGGGGTGGTGGAAAGGAAAAATAGGTGTCTCGAAGAGATGGCTAGAACCATGCTCGAAGAGGCTAAGATTCCCAAACATTTTTGGGCGGATGCCGTGAGTACCGCATGCTACGTTTTAAATAGAGTAGTCATAAGGCCAATACTCATGAAAACCCCTTATGAACTCTACAAGGGAAGGAAACCAAATATCTCCCATTTTAGAGTATTCGGTTGTAAATGTTTTATTCATAACAATGAAAAAGATCAATTGGAAAAATTTGATGCCAAATCCGATGAGGGAATTTTTATTGGGTATTCTTCGCGTAGCAAAGCATATAGGGTATTTAATAATAGAACCCATACTGTGGAGGAATCCCCTCATATTGTGTTTTCCAAAAGTAATGCTCGCTTGGCGAGAAAGGATTCTTGTTCTGATCTTGCAGGTATTCTAAATAGTTTAAAAGACAAAGTACAAGAGGAAACTCCTAAGGAAATTCAAGATGAAATCTTGGAACAATTAACGGAGGAAACGCCACAATTGGAGAAAGAAACGAAAATGCCTAACGAGTGGATGACAATCAAAGATCACCCTCTTGAACAGGTAATTGGCAACGTCGGAGAAAAGGTAAGTACCCGAAACTCCCTTAAGAACACCTTAGGACATACTGCTTTTGTTTCTCAAATTGAACCAACAACCATCTCCGAAGCAATTGGGGATGAATTTTGGACCTTGGCAATGCAAGAGGAGCTTAGCCAATTCAAACGGAATGACGTTTGGGATTTGGTGCCAAGACCCGAAAATCTTACCATAATTGGTACAAAATGGGTTTTTCGAAACAAACTAGATGAAAATGGTGTAATCACTAGAAACAAAGCTAGGCTTGTAGCAAAAGGCTATAATCAAGAAGAGGGTATTGACTATGAAGAAACATATGCTCCCGTAGCTAGATTAGAGCTATTCGTTTATTGCTTGCTTTTGCCTCTTCTATGAATTTCAATTTATATCAAATGGATGTGAAAAGTGCTTTTCTAAATGGTGTTATTCAAGAAGAAGTTTATGTTGAACAACCCCCCGGTTTTGAAGATTTTAAATCTCCCGATCATGCTTTCAAACTCAAAAAGGCTCTTTATGGTTTAAAACAAGCTCCCCGAGCTTGGTATGAAAGATTGAGTAAATTTCTATTGGAAAATGATTTCATTAGGGGGAAAGTTGACACCACTCTTTTTGTTAAGCATAAAAACAATGATATTTTATTAGTTCAAATCTATGTGGAAGATATTATATTTGGTGCTACTAACAATGTTTTGTGCAAGGAATTTTCCGATTTAATGACAAGCGAATTTGAGATGTCTATGATGGGTGAGTTAACATTCTTTTTGGGATTACAAGTAAAGCAAATGAAAGAAGGTACGTTCATTTGCCAAGCGAAATATTGCAAAGAATTGCTGAAACGATTTGAAATGACCAATGCAAAAGCAATGGCAACCCCCATGAGCACATCCGATCATCTAGACAAAGATGAGAAAAGTAAGGAAGTCGACATCAAAAAGTATCGAGGTATGATTGGCTCTCTCCTTTATCTTACTGCTAGTCGTCCGGACATCATGTTTAGCGTGTGCTTATGCGCTCGTTATCAATCATGTCCGAAGGAGTCTCACCTAACTGCGGTGAAACGGATATTGAAGTATCTTGTTGGTACTGTAAATGTGGGTCTATGGTACCCCAAAGGTTCTTTATGCCAACTTGTTGGCTATTCCGATTCCGATTTTGCTGGATGCAAATTGGACCGCAAGAGCACTAGTGGCACTTGCCATTTGCTCGGTAGCTCTCTCGTTTCTTGGTTTAGCAAGAAACAAGTAAGTGTTGCATTGTCCACAACCGAGGCTGAATATGTAGCCGCGGGGAGTTGTTGCGCTCAAATCCTTTGGATGAAACAACAACTCTTGGACTATGGCCTAAGTCTTGATCATATCCCTCTTAGATGTGATAATACTAGTGCCATATGCTTGACGAAGAACCCCGTTCTTCATTCGCGAACAAAACACATTGAAATTAGACATCATTTTATAAGAGATCACGTTCTCAAGGGTGATGTCGAAATTGAATTTGTTGAAACCAAAGATCAATTGGCCGACATCTTTACAAAGCCCTTAGAGAAAGAGTCCTTCTTCCGAATTCGTAGTGAACTCGGGATCCTTGACTCCACGTTGATCTAAGTCATGCATTGCATTTTCCCTTTCACATGTTTTCTAACTTGAGCGTTGGAGACGTCTAACGTATTTTTGCAGGTATCGCCCTAAAGGCAGGGGGAATTATAAAGCTTGACGCACAGAACAATCGATTTCTCTTTTATATAATCGATTATCCAGTATCAATAATCGATTGTCTTGACTTTATTTGCGTTATTATGTCTGAAATTGCAGATTTAATAAATAAACAAGTTTTTTTTATTCTATTTTTTTGCTAATGGCAAAAAGGGGGAAGATAACGGGTATGCACTCTCAATACTTATCGGCATAAATTGAGGGGGGACAAATTGCATATCTATATACTTGTTGCATATCTTTACTTGTCTTGAATCGTCATTATAAATTGCCTAATATGCATATCCCGCTTAAAGTTTGCCATTATCAAAAAGGGGGAAATTGTTGGAAACACGTTCTCAAGGCATTATACTAAACGTGTGTTCATATTTGTAGGTTTTGATGAATGACAAACTATGCGCAAATTGACATATGACGAGGTCCAAGCACAAGCGCAAAATTGATATATAACGAGATTCAAGCACAAGACAAAGATCGAGATTAAGTTTTATATGAGTCGGTATTTAATTGTGATCTTGATCCGACAACTTAAACTCAAGACTTGGCTTCTCGCGTAAAAATATTTTTAACAAATCATGCATATTTAATTTAGAGCAAAATGAAATAATGCATATTTACTTTAGTCAAATGATTTTTAAACATGCCTCTAAAATCTGGACTAAGATAATCGATTATGTACTTATGATAATCGATTATGTTTAAGTCAGCTGCTTGACAATCGATTGTGAACTTATGACAATCGATTGTGTTAAGACAGTGAGCATCAGATTTTTCAAATCTGCATGACAATCGATTGTGAACCTTATGACAATCAATTGTGATGAGATAGTGTCCATCAAAGTTTTTCAAAGCTCAAAATAATCGATTGTGAAGCTAATGACAATCGATTGTGAAGAGACAGTGTCCATCAGATTTTTCAAAGTCACAAAATAATCGATTGTGAACTTATGACAATCGATTGTGTTGAGGCAGTGTCTTCCAAACTTTTTCAAAATTATTAAATAATCGATTGTGAACTTATGACAATCGATTGTCAAGAGGCAGTGTCTAAATTGATTTTTCAAGACTGATATATAATCGATTATTAACTTAATATAATCGATTGTATAACTGACCGTTGCCAAACTGTTTTCAAATACCGTCAGGTAATCGATTATTGATTTCTTATAATCGATTGTTTCAATTAAAATCTGGAAAGGATTTTTTGAACGTTGCTGAGTAATCGATTATTGATTTCTTATAATCGATTGTTTTAATTAAAATCTGGAAAGGATTTTTTGAACGTTGCTGAGTAATCGATTGTAGATTTCTGACAATCGATTGTTTTACGTAAAATCTGGAAATGATTTTTTGAACGTTGCCAATAATCGATTATTGATTTTAGATAATCGATTGTTAAGCGTAAAATCTGGGATTGATTTTTGGAAGAACTGGCAAACAATCGATTGTGGTAATTTGACAATCGATTGTCACAGAGTAAAATCTGCAATTCTTAATTGGCAATTAGGCAACGGTAATACAAAAATTTTCAACTATAAATACAGCTTCAATTCAGTCTTTTAAGAACAACAACACACAACAACTGATCATACAATTGCTAAAGCTTGCATACTTTATTGCTTATCATTTTATATTCATTACATAAGCTTTTGAGAGCCAAATTCTTGTCGAAAGTTGTTGTGATCTTGAGCATATTCTTTTTACTCATATCTACTCTTAAAGGAGTGTCTTGTTTGAGTGCTAAGTGTTTTTGTACACTTGAAGGGAAGTGTTAGTCCCTTGTGTTGTAAGAAGGAACTTGTGTTTCCTTGGTTGAAGTCTTGGAGTGTTGTATCTCCGAGCAAAGGTTGTTGAGGCTTGTGTCCTCAAGTTGTAACGGTTTGTTGAGCACCCGTAAGCTTAACAAGTTAGTGGAAATCTCAAGAGAGTCTCTCGGGGACTGGACTAGCCACGGGTTGTGGTGAACCAGGATACATCGGTGCGTTTGTTCTAATTTATTTACTTATCGCACTTATTTATTTCCTGCAATTTTTAAATTCCGCAAGTTTACGCTAATTTTTATTATAACGCTATTCACCCCCCTCTAGCATTAAGCGTATTATCTAACAGAGTCAACGCTCCTCGAAGTTCTTTCACATGCTCTTTACAACATAACGAAATTATCAATTAAGCATGGAAGTTACCACAAAGATCAAATATTCGCAAAATAGAGACTCGCGGTCATGCTAGACACCAATGTATAGATACTCGTCACCATGCCTATACATCGCACTCAACAATTAACAAGTAGCAAGTAATACTCAACACCTATTCCTTCAAGCTAAGGTTAGAGAAAGCACTTACCTTAATGCCTTGAATTCAACTCAAGCCTCAATTATAGCTTTACTCCTCGATTCCACCACCAATTCACTCGAATCTAGTCATAAGTTACTTAATCACATTAATAAATGCCTAATGAATCAACCTCAATGCATAAAAATAAGTTTTACAAGGCTTTACCCCAAAAGGTCAAAAATTCCCCCCCCCTCACCCCCCCCCCCCCCGAGCCCACGCGGTCGAAACTCGAGGTTCGGACCAAAACTCGGTTACTCATTCCCCCACGAATCCAAATATATGATTTGTTTTGAAATCGGACTCAAATTGAGGTCCAACTCCCCAATTTATAGAAAACCTAAGTTCTACCCAAAACACCTAATTTTCACATGAAAATCTTTGATTTGAAGTTGAAATCATGTTAAAAGATGTTAAGGAGTGAAGAAAATGAGTTAGAAATCGCTTACCAATCGTTTTGGATAAGAAGAGTTGTTTGGAAAATCGCCTCTCATGTTTTGGGGTTTTGAAAGGTGTAAAATAATTTAAATTCATGTGTATTTATACACCTATGAAGTTCCCTGTGCGGACCGCGCAAAAAGGACCGCGGCCGCAGAGGCTTTCTGAAAACTTGCGGATCACTGCCCAGTGCGGACCGAACTGACCGCCGATGCAAAGCACCCACCGCGGACGGTGCAGAGGCGATCGCGGCCGTGCTGGCCCCTCTGCGGACACACACGATTTTCTCGCGGGCCATGCAAGATGTTTCAGAGACCCGTCAATTTCCTGAACCTGTAACATCTGATCTTTTTAACCCCAATGCATCCTTATGATCCTACTCGAAGCTCACCCGAGCCCTAAAAACTCTAATCCAAGTATTCACACAACCTTAAAGACATCTTACGAACATATTCGTATGATCATATCACCAATATAACATCATGAACATCGAATTGAACCTCAAGATCAATGAAATTTTTCAAAACTCCCTTTTAAGCAGAAATTTTCTAATTAGTGTCTGGATCGCGTCAAACGACGTCCGTTTTTAACTTAACTTTACAGGAGTGATTCAAAACATATATTAGACTTGTATCGGGCGCCGGAACCAAAGTACGGGCCCGATACCATTACTTCCAAATTAGATTTCACTTTAATTCTCTTTAAACATTTATAGAAAGCAATTTCACTTAAAAATTCATATCTCGGGCTTGGGACCTCGGAATTCAATTCCGGGCATACGCCCAAGTCCCATATTTTCCTACGGGCCCTCCGGGGCCGTCAAATCACGGGCCCGGATCCGGGTCCGAGTCCGTTTATCCAAAATATTGACCAAAGTCAAATATATTTATTTTAATATCAAAATTTAGTATTTTTTATAGAATTTCACATATAAGCTTTCCAGTTACACGCCCAGACTGTGCATACAAATCGAGGCAATCTTAAATAAGGTTTTTGAAGTCTCGAAAATATAAAATAAATAAGAAATAGGTAATGATCCTTTGGGTCATCACAAAACAATATCATAATAATAATTCAATCTAATACAAAAGGAATCATCGATTCACACAATTATTATTGGGCTAGGTTGAAAAGCCAGTGGCACAAAGCTGCTGTATCTTGGATTATGACTGGAGTACTGTCAATCAGAATCCGAATTAAAGCGAAACATGCGCCCCTGTCTGCTTTACTAAACATGTCTTCATTACTCGAGATCACGAACTAAGAATGGAAGAATGCTTATTATTCTACTACTTTTTTTTATAGTTACCATCCGTATTCACTTCTCAATTCCCCAAGCATTCTTTCAACTCTAGCCACTTCAAGTTGGGGGAAAAAACTTAATTAGCATAATCCCCAAAGATAAGTATCAATAAAGAGCTTGGTACTGAGTTCAGCGGCATTAATATATGTCATTGAATTGTAATGCAGCATGCACAATTTGCTCTTAATATTGCATGTATTAAAATGGAAACGCTAGGTCATGTATGATGATCAATTGTGTATTTGTTCTCCAAGTTCAAGATAGTGGAAATTTACCTATATTGTAAAAATACCAATTCCCTTGTTAAGAGAAGTTGCCTTAGTTGATTTCACAGTTAAATTGTTTGTTTTCTATTAGTTGTCGAATAAGTAATTTAAATTATGTTTCAATTACTGTAATTGTAAAGTAATTCAAATAGAATTAATCTTGACTCACCAATCTTAATTTTATGGTAAATAAAATATATGCTTTTTGACTTCAAACTTTAAAAATTTTGTCGAATCGGCTAATACAAGCTCACATGTGAAGTACTAGTAGGAAGTAAAACAGCATTAGGGAAGTGTTGGAATTAGACAGAGGGTCATTGTCCATTAGCTGTCTCGTCAGTGTCATCAACTAGAAGTACAATTTTTTTCTATTGTATATTTCTTATGCTTTACTACATTTTTTTTGAGTTAGGTAATACTAATAAAATATTGTGTTATAATCAAAAAGCCAAATAACCAGCACCATCAAAGCTTCATATCCATTATTGCCACTAGATTTTCTATCCCACTTTCCTCTTCCACCTTCCCAATACCCATTTGGCCCTCCCCTTCCAATCCATTCTTGAACTAAAGTTGAGTTCTTTGTTGAATAAAAACAGTCGATCAAGACTAACCCAGTTCAGCATTTTCTGAATCTTTCAAAAAAGATCCAAAATTTGCATGTTTTGAGTTTGTGGGTTTCTTGTTTCAGCTCTATATTGAGTACCCAAAAATGAGTATGTACGGTAGGGATCCATGGGGAGGACCGTTGGAAATCCACGCCACTGATTCAGCCACAGACGATGACAGGAGCAGGAACTTGGGGGATTTTGATAGGGCGGCACTGTCGAGAAATCTGGACGAGACACAGCAAAGCTGGCTGTTGGGTCCAACGGAGCAAAAGAAGAAGAAGTATGTGGATCTTGGTTGTATTATTGTGAGTCGGAAGATTTTCAAGTGGACTGTGGGCAGTATTCTTGCCGCTGCGCTTTTAGCTGGATTCATTACTATGATTGTTAAGCTTGCACCTAGACACAAACACCACAACCCCCCACCCGATAATTATACCGTCGCTCTCCATAAAGCCCTCATGTTCTTCAATGCCCAGAAATGTGAGTGATCTGTTTATATATATATATATATAAATATATATATATATATATATATATATATATATATATATATATATATATATATATATATATATATATATTGCTTCCTTTGTTTTTTTTTTGTGTGTGTGGGGAGGGGGGTGGGTTAAACTCTTCAATTTTTTTGCTTAAAAATGTCATTTTTGCTTTACCATCTCATTGCACATTAGATCTTATTATGTGGATTTGGCTTTTGATTGATTAATAGGTGTAAATAGTACGATTTTATTGATGCATGCCGTAGTCCTCTGAAATAATCTTCTTGTTTTGTTTGCTTTAATTTGGAATCTTTTTTACTGATTATTTCCCCAAATTTTGGGTTAGTTAAGATGATCAAGGTTATTTTATGAAAAAAATATGATCCTTCCTATTATTTTTATATGTTGTCTGTGGAATGGCTCTACGTGCTAATAAACAAAGGCATTTGACTTAAGATTGGAAGATTACTGCATTAGATGCTGCTTGATTTGAGATGCAAAAATATTATTTTGAGTTAGCTGATGTAACATTAGACTCTTAAGGATTTTTGTGGTTCATTTTCTTATTCTAGTGTTTTGAATGCTATCTGTTGCTCTTTTTTTGGGTGGTTATAGCTCAATCCTTTGTTAATCCTTTATTGGTATTTACAGCTGGAAAATTGCCGAAGCACAACAATGTGTCATGGAGAGGGAATTCATGTTTAAAAGATGGCCAGTCAGATGATTCAACTATGTTCAAAAATTTGGTTGGGGGATATTATGATGCAGGAGATGCAATCAAGTTTAATTTCCCTCAGTCGTTTGCTCTCACCATGTTAAGTTGGAGTGTGATCGAGTATAGTGCAAAATATGAAGCTGCTGGTGAGCTCGCTCATGTTAAAGATATTATTAAGTGGGGTACTGATTATCTCCTGAAGACCTTCAATTCCTCTGCTGATACCATAGACCGCATTGCTGCACAGGTAACTAGCGTTTATTTTGCATTGTGTAAATGTGTAGATTACAATTTTCTTAACTAGGGAGCTATAGTTTCTTCAATCATCAGTAATTAGCATTCAACTAGAACATGTTATCACCACCTTGTTCATTTGAGTCAGGAATCATGATTATTTCCATTATACTTCTCACACTTATGACAACTGTAATCTCTTGGCTGTTTTTTTAACTTTCACTAAGTCTCATTCTGGTTGCTTCTTGTAAATCAGCATCAACGACAGCCTTTGATTTTATTTTCCCACTGTTTGAGATCAAAACTGAACTTACTTGGACTACTCCATCTCATTGGACGAATTCTGTTATATTTTACATAGGTTGGAAAAGGGGACACTTCCGGAGGGAGTACTGATCCCAATGATCACTATTGTTGGGTGCGTCCAGAAGATATTGATTACGATCGGCCCGTGACTGAATGTCACGGCTGCTCTGACCTTGCTGCAGAGATGGCTGCTGCTCTGGCTTCTGCCTCCATTGTTTTTAAGGACAATAAGGCTTACTCACAAAAACTTGCACATGGTGCTAAAACTCTCTTCAAATTTTCTAGAGACCAGCGTGGTAGATACAGTGTCGGCAATGAAGCTGAAACTTTCTACAACTCTACCGGTTACTGGGATGAGTTCATATGGGGTGCAGCTTGGCTTTATTATGCTACTGGAAATTCTTCATACCTTCAGCTTGCTACAACTCCTGGTCTCGCCAAACATGCTGGAGCTTTTTGGGGAGGCCCTGATTACGGTGTGCTCAGCTGGGATAACAAGCTCACTGGAGCTCAAGTAAGTCAATATTGCATCTTATACTCTTGAGTTGTCTTCTAATATTTTGTTCTTGAGACTTGTAAGCTAGGAGGTTTCATTTCTTAGAGGGATCAATATTTTGTTGAAACACTTGTTTTCATTTTCTCTTCAGGTGCTCCTGAGCCGCATGAGACTGTTTTTGAGCCCCGGATATCCCTATGAAGAAATTTTAAAGACATTCCACAACCAGACGAGCATAATCATGTGCTCCTACTTGCCCATCTTCACTTCCTTTAATCGCACAAAAGGTAACCATGTTATATCTGGTTTGCATGCAAAGTTTGTGTAATTTGAAGTTCTTATGTCGAGATCTAAAACAAATCTTTTGGGGACATTCCAGGAGGGCTAATCCAGTTAAACCATGGAAGACCTCAGCCTCTTCAGTATGTAGTCAATGCAGCTTTCTTGGCTACCTTGTTTAGTGACTACCTTGAAGCTGCTGACACTCCTGGATGGTATTGTGGACCCAATTTCTACTCCACTGATGTCCTGCGTCGATTTGCGGAGACCCAGGTAAATGAAACTCTCCTACTTTTTAAGTTGGTAAAAGTCACCTTCTTACTCTCGGGTTTCCCTTCTCCTCTATCTTGTCAATGGTTGTGGTACATGCTATATTCATAATCAACTTGATTTCTCTCTGCACCATGTGCGGGGAGTGAGGGGCTAGATTGGCCTCATATATGGTGTAGGGACAAATAATGAATGATAATTAATTGCTAGATTGTGTAGATTATCTGACATGGCATAAGCAAGTTCAGTTGTAAGGTGTAAACCATTTCTCAGTTTAACTTGGTTGTTTCTTTGACTTTGTAGATTGACTACATCCTTGGCAAGAATCCAAGGAAAATGAGTTATGTTGTTGGCTTTGGCAATCACTACCCTAAGCGTGTTCACCACAGAGGGGCATCAATTCCTAAAAACAAGGTCAAGCATAACTGCAAAGGAGGATGGAAATGGAGGGATTCATCTAAGGCTAATCCGAATATTATCGTTGGAGCCATGGTTGCTGGACCAGACAAGCATGACGGTTTCCACGATGTCCGTAGTAATTACAATTATACAGAGCCTACTCTTGCTGGAAATGCTGGTTTAGTTGCAGCTCTCGTAGCTCTATCTGGAGATAGAGACGTCGGAGTTGATAAGAACACAATATTCTCTGCAGTACCACCAATGTTCCCAACTCCACCTCCTCCACCAGCTCCTTGGAAACCGTAATTCTTTTTATCTTTAAACATTGTCAGTACGTCTATCTTGTGTGAGTATAGGTTCCTTATTTTTGATACTGTGATTGATATTGGAGTCTGACCCCATAATTTTGAAGTTAGATGGAAACAGGAATGTGCACCTTGAACATATAAGCTTGGGCATGCATATAGGACTAGCAACCGAATCTCTTGAAGAAATGCCCAATGGCATGTCTGTTTACTCGGAATGTATCAATATACAGTATGTATGTATGTATGACCAAATTAATAACGTATTCTTTGAACACTCGAACCTCTCTCACTTACTGGTTCTCACTACCTATTCTCTTTACATTTGGAACCTTTTTTTTTTTACAAGTAGGCAAAATATTTTAGTAATTTAAAACAATGAATGTTGCTGGACTTGTATGAAAGATCAGTCTGAACTACAAGCTTCTATATATTGTGAAGGTCCAAGTAAATTAAAAATATTTTGGGGAAATGACACTCTACACTATATAATCGCCATAAAATAATGGCCGAAAAAATGTATAATAGTATATTTCTGTATGAAAGGGGAGCCTTGATGTCTTGTGACCAGGAGGTTACGGGTTCAACTTGTGGAAATGGTCTCTTATAGAAATACAAGGTAAGACTGCGTATATTAGGCGCTTGTGGCACGGCTTTTCCCCGCACATAGTGGGAGTTTAATACATCGGGTTACAATTTTTATATATGTAGGTATTATATATATAAGAAAAATATAGATTTTATACACTTCTACAACTATGGGTATAAATAATTTCGGCCACGGTAAAAGTGATCTTTGCCCAAATATTTTCCTCGCCATGTACGGCTGAGAGATCATCCATAAAGCTAAACTGCTTAAATCTATAATTGAGGATATGGATAATATGAAGCATTCCCTGTACAATCTTCCAATGGCATGGGGGGAAAACATTTGTAGCTAAAATCAGGTTTATAGCATCTTCCAACTTCCCAGAAAAAAAAAACCTTCTGAAACTGTAGTTACAATGTTACATTCATTTCACTTATCCTTTGTGCAACAGTGTCAGTAGCTTCCCTATCATAAATGAAGCTGAAAATATCATAGTACCTTAACTTTCAAAGAAAAAATTGAATCTCATTTGCAACAACCATTACAACAATGTATTGTCAACATACAATGTGGGGATATTTTAAGTGCAGAATTTCCTCCACTGTCAACTTTGAAGCCATTGATCTTAATTATACAATACATATTAATTAGTGCAACATCTAACTAAAAGCTTCCATTACCAAAATAAACAAGTGTATAGATCATGAAACTAAATCACGATCAACTAGAACAACAATGAATTCGTCCAAACTTGGGATTGGAGCTCCTTTCGGTTTACATGAATACAAGTATAAACCAGAAGAATAAAAAGAAAAAATTAAGAGTTCAATGCTAGTTGAAGCCTCAAAACGGCAAGGCTACATATATAAGAGGTACTACCTATGAAAAACCAAAACTGGTATTTGCATTCTTGTTTGCAATTGGTACATACATTTCCTCAACAGGAAAAGAAAAACAGAAGACAGTAGTGCTGAAAAATACAGTGTCTCTTTGTAAATGCGGCTACCCAATCTCAAGCTGTAGCTGTACTGCTGGATTGATGATCAGTTAACCACTTCCAGACTCTAACCTGACCTGATTCATCACCTGTAAACAATAAACCACCAGGACCAATCTCAATGCGCCGGACAGCCTGCTTAAAAGATATTCTCCCCCTCTCCGAAAAGGAAGGCAAATCATAAACGCGAACAGTGTTGTCACTGCAAGAGCACAGCAACACAGGCTTTGCTTCTGAATCATGCACACCACATAGAGTCGGCACAACACTTTCCTCTTGATGAGTATATGTAACCTACAAGTTCCCGCTCTCTTTAGCAGCCCAGACTTTTATTGTTTTGTCCAATGAACATGATAAAAGGAAGTCTTCCCAACAAAGAACAGACATAGCTGTACTTGTATGATCTGTCAAGACTTGTAAACACTGAAAAGTTTCAAGGCTCCATGCTCTTATTGACTTGTCCATAGAACCCGAATACAATCTATTGCCCGCTCCAGCAAACAACGATACCACGTGATGTGTGTGTCCTATCAATGTTGCAGCTCGTTCAAAATTACTCCCATTAACAAATCTCCACGCTAATATCGGCCCCTCTTCTGTACCAGCAAAGAGCATCTGATTATTGTCATCAAAGGCAAGAGCATAGACTTGTCCTACTGGACCATTAAGGCTAAGGACAGTGTCTGTTTGAGTGTTTCTTGCTTTGACAAAATTAGGTAACCCCACAAAAATCCATGGCCCTTCAGTTAACATACATCCAATTTCACCATCTAAATAGAAGACCCCTGCATCTATTCCAGATTGACAATCCCACAATCGCAGAGTCTTGTCCGTGCTCCCCGAATAAAGCTTATCGGAACCTGAGGGCAGAGCAATACCTGTAACAGCTTTTTCGTGCCCTTGGAGTTGCGCCAACAATGTGAAGCAATTCCCTGTTGTCCAGGAATGCAAATACTTACAGCTGTTTCCATAGTTACACTTCTCTTTAACCCAATATTTGCAAACAGCTTTCTCCGTCTTAATATTATTCGTCACAACTATTGCACCACCACCAGCCGCAGTAGTAGTAGTACTACTCCTCCGCCATGTATTATTGTTGTAATACTTCTTCTTCTTCGGATTATGATGGTCGAAAAACCGCTTCGGATGTTGCTGCTGCTGCTGCTTTGGCCATGACGGTTCCACTAATTCTCTACTATGTAGAAATTGACAGTGAAACCTATTACAATTGCCAGCCAACCAATGTTTACATACTACTAATTTTTTGGTAGTACGTTGTTTGTGATCTTGTGAAGGATGAAGACGACCCATCAGGCCCCGTTGTAACACGTTAGTATCCATTACTGACCTTTACAATGATCTTGTTCTATGTGTGAGTGATTTCTCCGAGCATAGAGAGAGAGAAAAAAACAGAGCGAGAGTGATCAATAGGGTTTTGAGAAGCTGAATTAAAGAATGAACGTAGTATGATTTTTTGGTTCTAAATAGGGCCTATTTAACGTTGGAATAGCCTAGTCCTAGTCCGAGTTCTATAAGGAATAAACGAAACTTATGTAGTTACTTCATGAGCACCGAAACTTAAGACCTACGCGTTCTTTAGTCGGCCAAAACGAAACTTACGTAGTAGTTACTTGAGGAGCACTAAAACTTAAGACTAAGCCTTATTTGTTTGCACTTGTGAGAGGTCTAATCTTATTCATCATATATCAAATATTAAATGTGTTTTAATTATTACGTAGTAGCATATATATTTTTTATACTTCACATTTATTAATGGATTTGAATAAATCTGTATTATCAATTACTACCAAGTCGCCACCACTATCATACTCAACTACCACCACGATCACGCCATCATTACAATCATTTAATGGGTTTGAATAAGTCTGTATTATCAACTACTACCAAGCCGTCACCACTATCATACTCAACCACCACCACGATCACGCCATCATCATTCTCAATCATAGCCAATTAGTGACTGTCACTACTCACCTCCCCACCACTCCGACCACCATCATTCTCACCCATGATCAACACTTATCCACCTCAACTACCACAACTAATTACACTATTAACATCAATAACCACAGCCGGCAGCTCCCATCATTATAACCTACCACCACATTTCTCAATCACAAACCACCACCCGCCATTATTAACTATCACCACCCACTACCACCACCCCCAATCATTATCGCCACCACTACCAATCACTACTAGCTACTAGCATGAACCATCATCGTCAACCAAAACTATCACCACCGCCTTTAGTCGGCATTTATCCATTAGCCATCACCACCAACAACTATCATATTTTAATAAACTATATATTTTATTGATAGAATATTAGATTAGTTAGTATTTCATTTGAATTTTATATTTGTTTATCAAATAAAAATAAATTGTATATATTAAGATGTTAAAAATCAAACAATATTACTTTTTAGTATTCATATCTTAATACAGATCTTAATATATTCAGATGTATATTCAGATACAGATGTCTTAATCTTAATACACATTTTGATATTTAGATGTGTATTTAGATTCATACGTCTTAATATTAAAAAAACAAAGGAGGCCTAACGGTATTGCGTTCAGATGACTACAACATATAAATGTCAATATATAGGGTATGTTTGATACCAATAAAATGTTTTTCATGAAAAATATTTTCTAAAAAATGATTGGTTTTATTACTTATTTTTCCTTGCTTGTGGTGAAAAACTTTTTTTGGAAAATATTTTTTAATACTTGATTAGGGAGTAGAAAATATTTTCCAACGTTTTCTGGACTCTATTTTCTTCAAGAATTTAATTATTCTTATAAAAATCCAGACAAATTCAAAGGAAATAATATATTATTTTACCTTTTTTATGCAAAAACAACGTTGAGATTTAAGCTCCATAACTAATAAGGAAATACTCTTTTTTTTGGTTGAAAAGAAAGTACTATTCCTACTAAATTAGTCATTTTGTTGGGATTTAAATAAATATTTTTTTACGTCATGAAAAGAAAATTAAATACTTATTTTGCTGAAATGAAAGAAAATACTTTTTACCATACCATTTTGTTGAACGAAAGAAAATATTTTTCTACATCATGAAATGAAATTATTATTTGTAAAATAAAAATAATTTTTATATATGAAAAGAAAATACTTATTTGTTAAAATAAAAAGAAATTACTCTATCTATAACACGAAAAAAAAAGTACTATTAATATTTTTCTATTTGGGTTGGGTAGGTTAGAGGGGTTGGGGGGTTGGGGGGATGAGAAATAGGATTAGCCCTTCCTGACCAAGCGCAAGTTATCATATGCCAAAAGTGGGTAGTACCGCCGCTAAATGAGGCTGAAGGTGAAGAAAACGAACTCAACCATCTTATTGTTGTTTATGAAGTTAAGAAAGAAGAATGGGGACAACCAATTATCGACTACTTATGCCATTCGATACTTCCAGAAAATCCGAGGAGAAGGACTGAAATCCGTCATCATGCACCTCACTTCCTTTACTACAAGGATACTCTACACAGAAGGTCGTTTGAGGGAGTACTCTTGCGATGCCTAGGAGAAGAAGAAGCTCTCCAAGCTTTTGCAAGAGGCACATTCTAGGATATGTGGGTCACACCAGTCTGGACCAAAGCTCCACTTCCATATAAAAAGGATGGGATATTATCGGCCAACAAAGATAAAAGATTGCTTGGACTACGCTCGAAGATGCAAGACTTGTCAATTCCATGCAAATTTTATTCATTAACCTCCTGAAGAGTTGCACCTGACTGTTGCATCCTGTCCATTTGACGGTTGGGGATTGGATGTTGTTGGACCAGTGCCAAAGTCCTCTGGTGGGCACTTATACATCATGGTTGCAACTGACCGCTTCTCAAAATGGGCGGAAGCTGTTGCTTTTAAGGAAGTAAAGAAGGAAAATGTTACAAGTTTCATCCAAGTAACATTAATTATCGATTTGGCATTCCTCGTTACAGAATAATGGATAATGGAAAGCCATTCGATAATAGGTTGATGAACAAGATATGTGATCTTGTTGGCTTCAAGCAACGTAACTCTTCGATGTACAATGTTGCCGTCAATGGTCTAGCTGAGGTATTCAACAAGACTATATGCAACTTATAAAGAAAGTCATCTCCAAATCTAAACGAGATTGGAATGACCGTATGGAATAAGCTCCATGGGCATATAGACGACTCATCGCACGCCAACACAGAAAACTCTTTATTCACCCATTTATGGAGTCGAAGTCGTCTTGCCACTTGAGCATCAAATACCTTCGTTACGACTGGCTATTCAAGGAGGGATCATTGATGAAGAAAATGCTCGACTTCGATCATCAGAGCTGGAAGCTCTTAATGAAAAGAGATTGGAAGCTCAACGGAGTGTTGAATGTTATCAAGCTCGATTATCTCGTGCCTTCAATAAAAGAGTTCGCCCGAGATTCTTTCAAGTAGGAGATTAAGTCATTTCCATACGAAGACCCATAATTACTTTCTATAAACATGTAGGAAAGTTCACTTCAAAATGGGATGGGCCATATGTCGTACAAGGAGCTTACTCAAGTGGGAATTACAAGCTGGTTGATGCAAATGGCATGAGAATCGGCCCCATCGATGGCAAATTCTTAAAGAAGTATTATCCTTGAAATTGCGATGCTCCTCGACGTAAGAGCCTAAGCTTCAAGTCATGACGCTCCTTGACGCACGAGCCTATACTGCATGTTGCTACACTCCTGGCCCGCAAGAGTATAAACTCTATACGGCCCAAAAAAAATGTCTGTTAGGTTGAAAATCTCGAAAGAGACGGCCTAGGAAAAAGTTAGTATGTAAAAAAAAAGAAAAAAAAATCTACCCAGTCTGAACTATGGTATGACTTGATCCTCTTCACCCAGGTACGTAGGCAGCTTAGAGTTTCATTCTAGTTTCAGCCGCATAAGTTCAAAAGATACATATTGCCCCAATTCTTGTTCGAATGAAGTATGAAGGAATGTAAGATCAGGCTGAAATTCCATCCTCCTACTGAACTTTGACCTCATTTGATTTAAAGGGGGTAACCCTCCATGGTAAATTGATATCTTCGATGGGCCAATTTTAGGAGGATGTCAAGTATTTGCATTGAAGTCCAGAGATTCTCTATGTCTTTAGGTTCGCCAAACCTTCAAGTTTATTGGTCTCGAAGTCCACCCTCTGCCTTAAGAAAAAGGGAGAAGAGAAGAGAGACATCAAAAGGAAACACAAGTATAAGGAAAAGATTACTTGGCAAAACGTTTCAAATTCAGTGAGACTCGAACTCAAGATATTTGTGAGAATATGGCTCTTAAATTTCGATGATGGAAATTAAGACATGTTTCAATCTCGAGGCTTCCATACCAAGATATAAATTTTTGTGAGACTGCATAAATCTGGAATTGATGGCATGGTGCAATATAAAGTTGATTTCAAAATATTATTGCGATAATTCCAAAGTTGTTTGATTGAGAATTTTGAATATATTATATATCTTGAAGTCTATTTTTCAATAAATCAAATGGTTCCTAGTTTCGACGTTCCTATACCAAGATATGAATCTTTTGGCGAGACTGTGCAAATATGAAATTGATAGTGTAGTATAATATAAAGTTGATTTCGAAATATTACCTGAGACTATTCAGAAGTTGTTTGATTGAGAATTTTGATATGTTCTAGATATTGAAGTCTAATTTTCTTGAAATTAAATGGTTAGTAATTTTGATATTTCTACCCCGAGATATGAATTTTTTGGTAAGATTGCGCAAATCTGGAATTGATAGCATGGTGCAATATAAAGTTGATTTTAAAATATCATCTGGGACAATTATGAAGTTGTTTGATTGAGAATTTTGGATATGTTCTATATCTTGAAGTCTAGTTTTCTTGAAATTAATCGGTTTGAAATTTCAATATTTTTACATCAAGATATGAATTTTTTGGTGAGACTGTGCAAATATAAAATTTTTAACATGGTGAAATCTAAAGTTGGTTTCAAAATATTATCCGGTACGATTCTAAAGGTTTTGATTCTGAGTAATGTATATATTTAAGATATTGAAGTCATCAAACGGTTTATTATTTGGATTTCTCCCACAACAAGATATGAATCATTTGTTACAAGCACGTAAAGCTAAAAACAATGTGACTAAGATAAAAGTCAAACAATGTAAAGCAAAAGAGAAGCTGAAATAGTTAAGCCCTTGAAGTCTCGAAGTTGAAGTCTTTAAGTGTATTCAAGTTGAAGTCCCCAAGTTGAAATTTTTAACCCCGTCGATCTTCAAGTTGAAGTCTTCAAATCTGCTGATCTTCAAGTTGAAATATTTAGGCCCTCCAAGTCTCAATGTTGATTTCTTCAAGTCTGTTGGTCTTTAAGTTAAAGTCTTCAAATTCACAGATCTTGAAGTTAAAATATTTAGGCCCTCCAAGTGTCAAAGTTGACGTCTTCAAGCCCGGCGGTCTTCAAGTTGAAGTCTTCAAATTCGCCGATCTTCAAGTTGAAATATTTAGGCCCTCCAAGTCTCAAAGTTGAAGTTTTAAAGTTCGTCGGTCTTCAAGTTTGAGTCTTCAAATTCGCCGGTCTTAAAGTAGAATTGTTTAAGCCCTCCAAATATTTGAGTTGAAGTCTGCAAAGTCCGCCTAATCTTCAAAGTTTTCCAAGTGTTCATGCGATGTCATTTTCGAATTGAAGCCTTATAACTTTCCAATCTCAAGGTGGACATATAAGTCCCTTTGCACCTTAAGTTGGCCTTTTCACGGGTTTGTCCTTAAAAAGAACTATAACTTTCCAATCTTAAGATGGACATATGAGTCCCTTTGCACCTTAAGTTGGCCTCTTCGCAGGTTTGTCCTTGAAAGGAACTATAACTTTCCAATCTTAAGGTGGACATTTGAGTCCCTTTGCACCTTAAATTGGCATTGCTGATAGTCGAGCCACATTGCGAGTAATCTCTCTGATAGTCATGCCACATTGAGAGTAATCTCTCCGATAGTCGAGCCATTTTGAGAGTAATCTCTCCGATAGTCAGGCCATATTGAGAGTAATCTCTCCGATAGTTGGGCTATTTTGAGAGTAGTCTCTCCGATAGTCGGTCCACATTGAGAGCAATCTCTCCGATAGTCGGGCCATTGTGAGAGTAATCTCTCCAATAGTCGGGCTATTTTGAGAGTAATCTCTCCGATAGTCAGGCCATTTTGAGAGTAATCTATCCGATAGTAGGGTCATTCTGAGAGTTATCTCTCCGATAGTCGAGGTACATATAGAGTAATCTCTCCGATAGACATACCATATTGAGAGTAATCTCTCCGATAGTCGGCCCATTTTGAGAGTAACCTCTCTGATAGTTGGGCCATTGAGAGTCTCTCCTCTATTTGAGCAAGGATGAGTACCATCTCTCACACTTCGTGATTGTCTTCTTCATGCATGGATCATCTAGTTAAACAGGAACAAATTCTTCTTGTTTGACCTACCAAAAAAAACCCAATAAAAGAAAAAAGCATAAGAGAAAAATAAAAAAGCATAAGAGAAAAAGAAATTACCTTAGCGTCGAAGTAGCTAGCAAACGCTGCAATTGATGTTTGTAAAGGGAATGCATACGGGTTTATATAGATATCGGGATGTGGCGTTAAAATTTGTTGGGCGATGTGGAAGCAGTGGTCATTAGAGTTCAATAAGGACTTGTTTTCTTAATTCAATTAGAGTAAAGAAAAGTGATGGGCAGTGAAAGTCTACGCGCAAATCGGGAAAGAGATAAAGGAAATCCTAATTATAGTACACCAATGATTAGTTTTCTTTGCCATAAATCCAAGTCTGGCATATCCTTAAGGCAAATGACGTTAATTTCCAATTCGTTGGAATTGACCAAAGTTTGGATGAAAACCATTATGAATACTCAAAGTTTGCTTGGATAATTATAGGATATAACTGTTAGGTTGCAAATTGTAAACGGTCAAGGGTCAGATTTGCCCTTGTACTATTCAAAATAAGCTATATTTATCCTCCGTTTGCATTCTTTAACAAATATACCCCCACCGTTACACTTTCTGGCCACATTTACCCTTCCACCGTTAAAACTTGTTTCCTCAATTTTTTTAAACACGTGGCATTCTCTCATTGGTTCATATTAACCCACCCATTGAAGTCTTGCCACCCGACCGATCCGAAGCCAAATAACCCGCCCATGAATAATACAAGGGCAAATCTAGGGTTTTGGCTTCAAACGACCATTGTCGATGTCCCAAACAGACCCCTCATCTTCGTCCACCTACGACCACCCTCCTGCCCAGTCGTTCCAGCCCCCTTCCCCGTCGTCAACGAACCAGACCCCAGCCAACAACCAAACAGTCCCGCCTTCAGCTCATCGTCCAGCCACCCCTCACCATCTCCTCACGTCCATCGAACCACAAGCTGTCCGTCGTCAACCACCCAGCAACATCTGACCACGCTGGACGTCGACACCAGCTGCTGCCCAGCCATTCAAGGTCTATTCCCTCGAGGTCTTTTTTCGCAATCTGGTTGTTGATTAATCCGGCGAGCTGCTAAAGCTCGTTTTCCAGCGAGCTACTGGAGAAAGAAGACGAAGTGAGCAGCAGCTGCTCTTGATGTGTGTTGTCCGGCAGTGAAGTCGTTTGGACGAGGGGGTCGACGCTACTGGTTTGGTCGAGCACTTGAGTGATTCGAGCAGCCTAGTATGAAGGATTGCAAAATTGAAGCAGTTGACTGGTACCATACAAAATTGATGGTGCTAAGCTGATGTCATCATCAAGATGAGCATTTTTGTTTCAATAATTTGGATTTGTCAGGGTAGGGCTCCTGAAAATTGTATGGTGTATAAAGAAATGGGGTCGGGGCGGGTTAGAAAAGTGGGTCGGGCGGGTTTAAAAAATAGAATGGGTGGGTTAATCTGATCCAATCGTTGACTGCCACGTGTTTAAAAAACTTGAGGAAACCAGGTTTAACGGAAGAAGGGTAAATGTGGCCCGAAAGTGTAACGGTGGGGGTATATTTGTTAAAGAATGCAAACGGAGGGTAAATGTAGCTTATTTTGAATAGTACAAGAGCAAATCTGACCCTTTGAACGTTGTACTTTGAATAACATGCGCACGTGATTTTTTATTTTTTATTTTACTTCAAGTTAGTCTTTGAAGTTGATAAGACAAGTCTTAAAGTAGAGGTATTTATAAGCATATACAATTTATTAGATTTAAATCTAATAAATAATTTATATTATATTTTAAATATATTGGTCCAATAAATATACGGGCTAATATAATTTAATTAATTATATAAATTTAATATATATGTGTCAAATAAATAAGTCTTAATCCATTAGACTAGTCCATTTAATTGAACTAAAGTGACGAGCCCACTTCATTAAGCTCAAGATGTCATTTTTCTAGAGGCACAGTTTGGTGCCACGTGTCAAATGACGTAGCGCGCCAAGTCATGCGAAAGAGCCAATAGGACCACGCCACGTGTCAAAATGACAAGGCATGCTCAGTCACGCTGAAAGGTCAATTAAATTGTGTCACGTGTGCAAGTGACATGTTCTGGCCAATCAAATGCGGCAATATCACACTTCAATTTGATTGGTCGGAAATAGTTTGTTCTTATCACTACTCCTTACTTCCACAACTATAAATAAGGGCCTTCATAACTCAAAAAGACACTAAAAGTTATAGCAAGCAGCAAGAAAGAGCTCGTAGATCAAACATTGCAAATTTCTCCACAAGTTTCAAGCTCCAGACAATCAAGTTCAAGTTCAAGCTTCAAGTTCAAACTCAAGAAATCAAGTTCAAGCTCAAGAACGAAGAAGGAATCAAGATCAAGTTCAAGCAATCAAGCTAAAGCTCAAGAACAAGATCATTGTTCGTAAAAATAACTATATATTTAAGATCAAACTCAAGTGCCATTGAATTTATTTACTACTGAAAAGAAGAATCAAATGATTTAGAGATTGTATACTCAAATATTCGAAATAAAATACTACGAATATTGTGATATTTTTCGATATTGATTATATTTTCTGGACGCAAAATTTATTGTCTACAAATTTCATACTCCATTAATTATGATATTTAAATAATATCAAAATTATAGTATAACTAATCTAAAATTACTCAACCAGAAATAAAATTTTATCCAAACACGAAATTAAATAATTGACATTGTAGACAGTGATGATGAATATTTCAAAATAAAATAAAAATCACATCGCATGCGGGATTATTTTCTTTTCTTACGAACCGAAGGACTGCAAATGATTTCTTAAAGAAAACTTCCCCTAAAATTTCCCTCCTCCGGCGCTCCACTAAAACCCAGTACCAAAAACCCCCAGTCAGTCTCCTGCGGCACTTTTCCCTATTCTCTTCAACCCAAGAATTGATACGGGTTATCAACATCCCAATACTCCATTTATCAATTTCGTATGCTTCACAGCAACAAAATGGAAAGTAGGTCGCGTTTAGCAGGTATGGAAGTTCCCATTATTGGCAGCGATTCGGTCAAGTTCGTTCAACTCTCCCTTCCCTCTTCTACTTCCACTTCTGCTTCTTCTCCAACTTCTCTCCCAAGAGATGTGGGTTCTTGCTCCATCATTGGAAATCCTCCCGCCTATTTCACTTGGTACACTCCTTATGCTCTTCATCTTACCTTACAAATATACTTATTACCCTCTTGAGTGTGGGTTGGAATAATTGAATGTGTGCATTCTTTCCTAATTTAGGTTTATTTCTTTTGCACATAAGTGTACCTTCCGGAGTGGGTTTAAAATATAAAGTGTGTCAAGTGATCTATGCAATTCATATGTATGCAGGTGCGCGCTTTTGAGTGTGGATTGAAATAGTGGAGCCCGTATGTTGTTAAAATATAAATTAATTTATGCATGTCATGTGTATGCAATTGTGCCGTTTTGAGTGTCTATTGAGGTGGTGTGTGCGTGTGTGATGTTAAAAAGACCTGTGATTGTATTGAATGATGAAACAGTCAATCTTGTTTTAGCTTATGCAAAGAAATTTCTTTCATACTTGTAATTGGAACTCATATTTGTGTGATTCAATTGGTGTATTTTGAGCCCAGCCTGATGCACAGTGAGTTTCCAACATGGATAGAGAGGAAGGATGAAAATTTTGTTTGTGTTTGAGGACCTAAAGGGCAGCCCGGTGCACTAAGCTTATGCTATGCGCGGGGTCCGAGGAAGGACCGAATCACTAGGGTCTAAGACTTTGACGATCTAACAATTAAAAAACGCTAGAGGACCTGTCTTGTGTGACATGAGCTATGTCAACCGCGGGATAGAACTTAGACCTCAGATAAACTTGATGATTGAAAAATTCAGTTATTAATTTTCCAGAGATCCATTAGCTTGGATGAGTACGACTCCTCTGCAAAATTGTTGTTTGTGGAGTTTTCTTTTCATTTTCCTGGGTGAGGGATGTTATGTAGTTCCTTCATCCTTGTGTTAAGAAGATAGTTATTAGAAAAATAAATAGTGATGGAGCTTCTCTCTGATCAGTCCTCAATTGTACTTGAGCTTTGCCTGCTTTTGTCGTAGGAGTTAAGAACATCTCATTTTATTATTTTCACATATCCGTCTTGTCTGGTCGTTATTTGACATGTTTTCTTCCTTGATGTGTTCGCTGTAGCATATTGGTTTGATGACCCTGGTATTCTTCTTGCACAGACTAACTATAACTGCTGAATACCGCTGCTACAGGAAAATTTGCAGAAGTCAACCAAATGTGCTGGAAATAATGGAGTTCTGTGGTTATAAGGAGTTCCCCAAAACTGGATTGCAAATTATATTTCCCGAAGCACTTTTTCCATTTGCGCTGATCTGCAAAAATGAAGTATGCCATTTTTTGCTGGCTTTGTGCTGATAGTAGTCTTGTTTGTTTTAATGGCTGGCAAAGATTTTCTTGGACCTTTAACAATTGTTGATGCTCTCTTGGTTCTTGCAGATGACGTTTTCTTCTGTCAGACCGTATCTGCTTCATGCCATGACAGTATCTGGGGTTGCTTATTTTATTAGACTTGAAAACATCTCCAATTATGTATCTAGCTCCCGTTTGCAATCCGATGACTTTGTTGAGTTCAACACTCTGACCCATCCTCATCAAGGAGCAACAACAGCAGTGGCAGGAATAGCAGAATTGATGGTAGTTGGAAGAAGTGATGGATCTGTTGGATGCTTCCAGCTTGGCATCCTTGACCACCGAGCTCCGGGTCCTTGTACATTTTCCCTTCAATTTTCATTTCATGTTTTTTGAATGTGTTTTGGCTATGGAACTTTTGCATTTTGGCTGTACTTTATGTTTTGAAATATGGATTCTCTAGTCCTTTTATCTTGTTACTACAGTTACTTTAACATAGGAGTGGCAGCTAGATGTTTTACTTTTTACAATCTTGTTGCACTTACGCTTTGATCTCATCTCTTTTCTCCTGTCTGTGCTGACACTTTGTATGTTGATAGGCTTTGTGCAGGAGCTGCGTGATGATGGTGGTCTTGGTCGTTTGTGGGGCGTTTTGTCAAGGTATTTACTATTTCATATCAGGAAATGTAGTTAGACATGGTCTTCTTGTCTTGTACTGCAGCTTCAAGGGCTTAGGCTGCAGCTACTTGCTGGAAATTGCAACTCTTGAGCTCTTTGAATGCTTCAGCTTCAACTGAAGTTTTTAGTTTTGGCTTGTAACTACAAACAAACTGTAAAGACATAAATTTGTTGGAATTTCAATCAATATTTAACCTAAATAACTCTAAAATTAGCAAAAAATCTATTATAACAACTACTTATACAATTAAATCATAAGCAAGTATGTAATTAGCATGGGCCCTACTACTATTTTCACTCGGACTATAGGGCTTTGTAGCGAAGTAAGATAACATAGTTTAATTGATTAGATAACATAACTCTATTCCTTAAAGTTATCAGTCCTCCCTCTTATATATTGGGCAAAAAAGTGTGTTGGAGCAATATGTGAGACAAAATTAGAGAGGAACTAAAATGTCTCCAGGTGGGTAACAAGAGATGCTGTAAATCAATGCTTTGTATTTTGATGATTTCTAGAACTTTACATACTGAAACTAATGGCTTTACTTGAAAAATAGCATTTGATGCCCATGCATATGAAGCATGCGTAACCCCCCCCCCCCTCCCCCGTCCAAAATCCCCACCAAAAGAAACCCCAAGAAAAGTGAGCCCAATCCGGCTAATGACTCTTATTTTTCTACAATCTACACAACATATTTTGACTAGGATTTGCTATTTCTTACCGTTTATCAGTTGTCTTATGCACTCTGGGTTCCCCCCTTTTACCTTGTCTCTATTTCCAGGGGCAGGTCTATTGCAGCAGTGCAGGATCTAGTAATATCAGAGTTCCACCAGAAAAAGCTTCTATTTGTGCTTCACTCTGATGGAAGCTTACGTGTGTGGGACCTTTCAAATCATTCCAGAATTTTCGGTCATTCTTTGAGTGTTTCACCATCTGCAGGCAATTTATACCTTCTTTTGCATTTCCATTATTTTTTCTATTTGAACTGATCATTCAGTTGCTCTTGTGAACAAGTTCTTGCCTAAGCATTTGAATTTTTTCTGTCCAGTATTACCAAAGATTCATTTGAGGCGCGCTTAAGCCCTGAAGCTCAGAGAAGCTCAATCACTTAGGCCGCGCTTTAGTGTAAGCAAGGCTCTAAGGCGTGCACCTCATTGCCCATAAGTTCTATCTTGACAAAACTGTGTCTGTCTTCATTAAGTTGTTTTCTTTTGTGTGTGGTGGGGTGGGGGTGGGGTGGGGTGGGGGGGGGGACCTTCCCGCTGCCCCTAAACTACGATCAAAATTTTCTTTTTTGGGCAAGGGCGTAGGGGATGCGTTTCGCGTCCCATCTGTGGTGTCAATCTATGGGAAGACATGTATAGACTACCTTTAGTAGGAAAAATTACTGTATATACTCAACAGAGCAGGGTTTTATTTGGATGACTTATCAAAGAATATGTTAATTTGTAGTCATTACTGTGAGGTTTAAGAATAAATGTACTGACGATCTGGCGGTATGGCTTCCTTTATTGATTCAAAAAGCTTCTTTCCCGCGACAATATTTGGACACTAAGGTTAGTTTCCATAGGGCGAAGCGGCGACCTCATTCATTCATTCTAACAACCAACTCATTGCCCTATTTTATCTAGTCTCTATAATTACCGAGACCCGTACATACTAAGATAGTTCTAGCTTATCTCCTTCTAAGGAAGTCTGAGCTCCCCATTTACGTGTCAATACTCCTTTAGGTATATTTGTTTGTAAAGAAAGCAAAATGAGGTGTAGGAAACTTAACTTTGCTCCTTGTGTGTTTGATAAGCAAGCAAGCTATGTGAGAAGTGCCAAAACCTTCCCACAAGAAGACTTCACTCCCAGCTAAGCCTTGCACAACTTTCAGGGTTCTTGAAGGAGGTCAATTTTTTCTTATCTTAGACCTTCCTTTCCTTCCAAAAAGCACATACAAGAAAAATTTGTTCCTTTTCCTTCAAGTTATTGCAAATTTCCAAGAAATAGTTTTTCTAGCTACTTTATGGACATCCAAGTGAAGCCACAGTGATTAGAAGTTTTGTGTCTCTAAATTCTCAATCACTTTATGTGCTATAATGTGGAGAATCTGGAGGGAGAGGAACATGATGCTGTTTAAAGGAAAAGGTCCTTTTATTCCAAATTGCGAACATGATGCTAATTAATATTTATTTGGAACAGTCACTCCATTTTTTTCATTATTAGAAAGGGTTCCTGGCAATGCTTGCAGATTTATATAAGATTTTCTTTACTTCATTTTGCATGTAGGCTCTAGTTCTGTAAGGATATGGGTGGGAAACGACCACAACAATTCTGATGTAATTCCTCTGGCAGTACTACGAAAAGATGATTCAGTAAGTGCATCCCTTGTTTATTCATGTCTTTCTGTAGATTTTCATTTGTCTTTGTACTTTCTTTTGTATGTTTTGGGTATTTTCTGCGTAGTATTGTAGATATGTCGGGAAAAATCTGTTGCAAAGAGCTACTCTAAGTAAGATAACACTCATGTTTCCTGTCTTATACTTCCCTTATTGCTTTGTGCTTGTTATTTCTTTATTTGGCGAATCTCATAGCACGTATAATTCTGCAATAATCTCCAACTTACATCGGATATGTGCTTGATAAGTAAAATAAGAAGACAATATTGTGATTTGTGCACTTGATGTTATTTTTCTTTTTCTCGTGGAAACTGAATTGTTCATCTCTACTTCTTGGGTTGTAGGGGGTCTGCCTTCAATTCTTTTCAGTATATTTGCTCTGATTTGGTGCATAGTCACCATTTGGCCACACAATGTACATTCATTTAGTAAGTTAGTTTCTTGTAGCTATATTGTCATGCTTGATTACAGTGATGAGATTGCTCATGCACCGCAAATATTTTCATTTAGCCAAAAATAGCCGCTCCTTTTGTAAATTGCAATATCATCTGCAAAAAAGTATTTAGGTGTCTTCTAGCGTAATACCACAACATGTATCTTGTTTCCTTGAACTTTTTAACAGATGTAGATGAATTTAGAGGAGTTCCATCATTTCCAATGGTAGTTAATAAAGGAATGCCTAGTTTTCTCGCAGTTAATACCTGATGTAACCTTTTGTCGATATGCAATTATTTGGTAGTCGTCATGAGCTCTATATTTGCTTAGTTTTGACTGACAAGTAACAAGTAGCTTGAAATTAGATGGTTGTTGTTGGAGATTGCTACATTTGTCCCTCATTGGTTGTCTTAAGGGTTTCCAAAGGAGTTTAAATGGTCTTTGGCCTCTGGCTACTCCACCATTTTCTTAAGGTTTTGGGTTGAATGCTCAGATTCTTTTAAATGGTATCAAGGCCAATCTTTGCCGTTTGCACAGTGCTTTCAATATTCATGTGCTGTTGCTCTATGTTTTTCTCTCTCAACTCAATCTATAGAGCTGCTCTGGAGTTTTCTCTCTTTCTCAATTCAACCTATCGAGCCACTAATATTGTTCCAGGCCTACTCATTAGCTTGTTGAGCCTTATCTCTCTCCTCCTATTCAAAGCCTATTCCTGTTGAATCCACTCTCTCTATACTTGCAGAAATAATAATAATAATAATAACAATAGTTGTTATAATTAAAAAAAGCAATAGTAAAAGGCAGCATAAAAAGAAAAACCAAGTCCACATGTAAACCTTAGAAATGGATTACACGCAAATGGTGTTAGAAATGCTACACCTGTTTCTCAAGTTGTGTAAGGGTTTTTAAAGGAATTTAAATGGTCTTGGCTAGATGATCACTAGGGGATAGAGGATTTAGATGGACCATATGGCTTAAAGGTGGCTCCCACCACCTATAAATGGAATTTGTTCCCATACATTCGAGCTGATCTCTGGCATTCTCACCATTCACAACTTCATCATTCATCTACCAGTCCAATGACCTATTAGGTTTGTACTTGCTGATCATAACTAGGCCTGATTCTTGTTTCTTGTAAGTTTTCTTTAGTGTTTTCCACTCTTTTTAGCTTCTCAATATTGGATGTTTTGAATGCAGATTGTTCAGTATGGCCACAGTGGTTTTGATTGACTTGCTATGTGCTCAATTGTTGGATTTTCACTTTTTGCCCTTTGTATACCTATAACTTTAGCTTTAACTTTGACTTATTTCTTTGGGTTATTTAAGGAAGTTGGCACAGCGATGATCTCTTTGTATAGCCTTTATTTCAGTAGTGGAGACAGAATTAACTTGTTACTGGATCCTTCGACAAAAAGCATCTCATTGGAAGAGGTAACAGTTTTTTGTAGGTTCTTTTTTTGACAAAGAGCAGCTTGCTTTAGATACCGTGATTAATCTAAGTATTCACTATTTAGGGATCGTTACTGCTAGCTATGTTTGATTACTGTTTTTTGGCTAGCCTCAGGGTGAACTCACTGATGTAAAACTTACTCCAAGTAAGCTGTGGATACTCAGCGAAAATGGATTGGTCATGAAGGAGTTGTCTTGTCAAAATAGGAAAGAGTAAGTTTTGTGATGACTGGTGTGAAATAGTATTTTAATATCTTTCTTAGCATGATCTGTCTCATTATATATTTTGACGAGTAGATGATTTGGTGTCTTTTGTTGATGATTATGTTTTAACTGGTAGATGATTGGGTGTCTTCGGTAGGTGAGGAGATTGTTATCAGTTAAGCAGTTTTATGGATTCCTAAGGAAGAAATGGTGCTCAGCCTTGTGTTGATTTTGTGTCTCTCACCATTTCATTAGATTTTATGTGCAAAGACTGCTCACTATTTTTGCATAAAAGAGCCGATTTATTTTGGGATGGGGCTGTTGGGAGAAGAAGGATCAGTTGCTGAAGTGATTATAGTTTCTACTTTTTCTCGTAGGATTATCATCTTCTTCCACGCATTCATTTTTTACAACAACAACAACAACAACCCAAGTGAAATCTCACTACTGGGGTCTGGGGAGGGTAGTACGCAGACCTTACCTCTACCCCGAGGGGGTAGAGAGGCGGGCATTCATTGTTTCTTTGGCGTTAATAAAGACATATGCTGCTCCTTTTCATTTTCTGCTGCATTCAATTTTTTTGGCAATTTGACTGTATTGGTAGTTAGGGCAAAGTACTTAAGTGTTGTATTTATTCTTTGTTTGGATTTATATACTCTGCATCTTGTCTCGAGGGAAACTAAAAGTGTGAATTTGTTTGTCAGGGAATTAGCTTATTGCTATTCTTTACAGAATACATTTGTTGCTGCGCAGCTGTTTCAAGGCTCTGAAAATTCTTCAGATGATCTACTTTGGCTTTGTCACACAGTTTTGTCATCTTCAAAGGTAGTCTATACATGTTGCTTTAGTATCTTTTCTATTTCTTGTTGTCTCTCCTTGTTGATATGTCCCATTTGTTTACATAGTCATTTGCCTTTTCCTCCCCAATTTGGTAAACTTCTTTTGAATTTTTTTTTTCTGTATAAACATTGCGGCTCAACTTTGTCAGATTAAGCATCAATATTATGGCTAGTGAGCTATTTTCCTCCCATAAATGGAAGAAAACCCATGTACAAGCCATATACCAAAAAGAAGAGAACATATACCCCTCTTTTTATCTTTGAGTTTCTGATTCTTATTTTATGTATATTTTTTTTTAGTTTCTCTGCTATCCCGGGGGGGTGGGGGGGGATGATTTTGTGAAACCGGTTGACAGTGCTGCATGCAGCTGCTAACCAGCTTGGTGGTATTGTTCGAGTATTAATGAGTCACTTAGGCTTACTTTTGCGTGAATGGAATACTACTTTTTATGAGTCACGTGGGTAAGCTGCTCACTTTAACATTGGTATAACCTGAAGATTCTCTTGAGGTGCTATAGAACTGCTTTCATGCTGAGCTGTGCATGCTCTTGCGTAATTGATTCAGTAAGAGATTTGATCTGATATTTCACTGAAATTGCTCCTCTAATATATTTTTTTTGTTGCAAAGTTGAGAACATCTTTTGATTCCTAAGCTAAGCATATACAAATGAATAATCTCATGATCTATTATAATAAGCTAGCAAAACTAACCCAAGAAAAAAAAATTAAGTGCTAACTAAAGTTTGTTGAGAACCTGTCTTTCTAGTTTTGCCACTCAAGTACTTTTTAGCTTGGGCTACTTTTGCTCCGGATTAATAAATGCGTGAAGTGCAACTGCCTAGTAAAACAATCTAGGCATCTTCTTTCTTGATCAAGAAATACTCTTGCTTTTGACTTCGACAGATAATTCAGTGGATGAGTTTTTAGAATAATTAGCTCTTGCATCTTGAGCTATCAAAACATTTGCCTATAAAAAGTATACTTAACTCTAGTTCTCGCAAAAGTCTGTCATTTATGTTGTAGGAGATGGTGCCATAACACTATTTACCCTAGGTGAAGAAGTTATCAATGAATTGGGAAAAAATTGCTTGCCACATTCTAAATTCCATGAATTCTTAATCATGTCATTGATTCAAAGTTGAGGATATAATATCTGTAAGAATATGTAGTATAGTTGGTATTGCAGCATACTCCTTAGATATTCCAATAGTGCATGTTATTGGATATTGCCTTTTCGATTTAGGTTCCACAATGGAAACTTTGGGCATAAACATGTTACTATTTTTATTCCCTTTTGTGTACAGGATTATTAAGTAAATCACCTGAGGAGTTTGAAGATGCTAACTAAGCGGAGTGAAATTGACTTCTCATGAGATGGAAAATTATTGTGTAGCCCTAACATGAAAGTCTCAAACTTCTAAAAGCTTCTAGCTTAGACGACATAGGTCATGATATTAAATTGTGTGAATCACTGCTGAAGTAGTTGAAATATGCTTTGCTTAAAATCGTTCTTTTTCGGTTCTCTGTCGGACAGGCAAAAACGTGTTTAGTTACATATTAACATCAAACTTTTGGTGAAATATGTTCTTCCCTAAATATTACCAAAGGAGTTAATCGCCTCTTTCTGTAATTATTGCAGGATCAGATTTCTCCATTTGTATCTTCTGTTTTCTTACGTAGGTTGCTCCTTCCGGGTGTTTATCATAGAAATGTTCTTCAAGCAACATTACGAGATTTTAGCAAGCACCTCACTGATTCCGAATTTGATTCTTTGACTGTGGATGGACTGAAAAATGAAATTCTGTCAGTCATTCAACATGAGGTATTTTCAGTTGCACTTGGATTTGTATAGTGCTTCTATTGATATTTCCAGGTTTCTATTCTATAACTTTTAGGGTAATTCAGTACACTTTCTACCTTTTCAAGGTGGGAGCTGATAGTCCAATTTCAATACTTCAGAAATGGAAAACCTTTTGTACCTGCTATTTCAATAATTGGTGCAGAACGAATGTGGTGTGTGGTTTGCTTATTGATTCAGCCACACAAACTGTGGGTGTTATTAGAAAAAACTCAGTCTCCATGTGTCGTAGTCTGGAGGACATAGAGCTTCTTGTTTCTGGTATGTCAGACAACTTTTTTTTGAGGTCTCATTTTCTTACTTGATTTGTCTTACTCGTGTACCGTCGTTGCAAATTTTCCTTATTCAATTGCTCTTTAATTTATGCACTTAGGATCTTCTGATGAACATGGAGATGTAATAAGCTCTGGGTTGTACTCCTGTAATAATGATCTTGAACGGGAAATTCTTTCAGAGATACTGCAGTGTGTTCGTAATCTCAGTCAGCAGTTGAGCAAAGCAGCTCCGACCATATTTTATGAGTTGCTTCTTAGAACACCAAATATATCATCTGAAGAGGTCATTCTAAGGTTGCTTAAAAATTTAGAAAGTGGATATAGCTCATCAATGGCAGCTCTCCATGTATCCGAACTCGGAACTGATGTAGCACTGGATAAAGAAATTTCCTACCACAAAAGACTCAGAAAATTCTCAGTAGATATGCTTTTATCCCTACACAACTTGTGCAGTAAGGCTACCAAATGGGGGAGAGTTTTGCATGTTATTGAGAGCTACTTAAAATTTCTCGTGCCTCGAAAATATGAGCATAACTTGTATTCTGATGGACTCTTCACAGTCAGCGCTGCCCTTACAGTGCAGGCGACTTCTCAGGTTGCTAAAGTGATGTTTGAATCTTCATTGGACGTGCATTTGCTTCTAAGCTACATGGTTAACAGTAGCAGTCAGGTGTGTATTACTTTTGTTATCAGAGATCATCGATATCCAGAATTGGCTGTGTGGTACATGTTAACAATATCCTTGAATTGTTGCTGCTACTTGTTCTATGCTCCATTTTCTATTGTCTTGTTTTTGCAGTACATTAAATATTGAAACATCAAAAACTACTGTTTCAATACCATTTTCTTGAATGCTAACACATCTTTCCGATAGTTGGGGCGTGCATGGTGTTGTTGACTACTTGTCTATCTAAACTTTGGCTATTGCTATTCTGAGTAGTGGACAAGTTGCAGATATCCTTACGAAGTAAATGTTGGAATAGTTCTTCGTCTTAAAATTGCACTCAGTTGAATAAAAGGTCATATCAGTGAATATGATTTAAATGGTTGGAGCAAGTGATCTGGAGTCCTCAAACCTTTTGAAGATTGGGATTTCCCTTTTAAACAACCCTTATGTTATTATCAATTGATCAGCTCTTTAAAGAATTAATTGCATTATTCAATCTCATAGTCAATTGCTTTAGCAATTTTACTACTGATAATAAGCTTCAATTCCAATAGTCATTCCTTTATGTATGAACAACCGGTCCGTAGATAAAAATCGAGACTAAAAACATAGTTGAGGGCGTAGAAGGAAAGGAAAAAAGTACTCCCTTTATTTCAACTTATGTGACACACTTTCCTTAATAGTAAATTCCAAAAAGAATGCCATATTTCTCTATTTGGGAACAATTTAACTTTAGGGTTCCCATTTTACACTTAATGAGAAGCTTTTATAGCCACACACATGGTATGTCTCCAGTGTTGTGAAGAACGTGAATCGAGGAAAAGCGACAACCCCCATTTCGCATAAAGCGAGAAGGAGAAGCGAAGTGCTCGTGAAGCTGAATTTTAAAAAAAATTAAAATAAATACTGTATAGACAACGCATGTATTTGTGAGAAAATGTTCAATACTTCAATGTAAAGGTTATAAAAATTAGAGGAAGGACAGTTTTTCTTTGTCAAAAATTGGGCAGAGAAAGAAGAACCCAAGGATTGGCATCAATTCTGAGAAAGAACCGAAGGTAAAAAAAATTTCGCCAGCATTTCGCTGCTATTTGGACGTTGAAAAAAAAAATTCGCCAGCATTTCGAGGAGGAGGAGGAGGAGGACATACCTGCTGCTGTTGAAGACTTGAAGTTGAAGAAGAAGAAGAAGAAGAACCCTAGTCTAATGCTCTCAGATGCTCTGCTTTAAAACCCTAGTCGCTGCTGTTCATTTAATAAAAGACAGAACAATTTCGTTTTTAATTAAATAGCCTGGGCATGTTTAAAAACAAAGAGGCGGTCGCTTCCTTTGCATCGCTTGGTCGCTTCTCGCTTTTTAGTGGGAAACGGGCACTTTTTCATACATGAGTCGCTTCACCCATGTGAAGCTGGCACTGAGTCGCTTCGCATCGCTTCTCGCTCAAAGCGGGGAAGCGACCGCTTTTTTAATCACTGTATGACCCCACACAACTTTTACCCTTTAAGCGACCACAAGTTTCAAAACTCTGTTTTTAAAGCTCCGTTCCGAGTCAACCTACGCCACATAAATTGAAACGGATGGAGTATCATTAAAGCAAGATAGTGTAAAAGAGAAGTCCAAAAGCAGAAGTAGCAACCGAAGAGGCTGGTTACTATCAAGAAGGAGTTACCTTGAGGAAAAGAAACAAGAAAAACAATATCTAGAGAAGTAGAGAGACAGAAGTAGTTGAAGAAGATTTGTCCCGAAACGGATTTTAAAAAAGAAGAAAAAGAAGCAGTCTGAAGTATGCCCTCTGAGGAATCTTCGTACCAAAGTAGCATTAGGCTTTATCTTTCTCCTTTTTCTCTCTCATTTTTTTCATCTCTTAAAGTCTGATTCAGTAAAGTGAGGGAAAAGCAAAACTAAAGAAAAGAAGTTAGAAGGAACAAGTTTAGGAAATTAATGGGCTTATAAAAGAAGTGGTGATGTATAGGTTGTTATTGTTCCTTTTTTTTGTGTGGATAAAGATCCCTCATGAGACTTCGTATGATTTCAGTCTGATAGAAGTACTGAAAATGCATTGGATTTCTCAATTCTTAGCTCATACAGTAGTAAATATGGGATGCTCATATGCACAAGTATACTCTGATGTTTGCTTTATCGTCTTTTTGTGCTAGCATAGTGTATATTTCATCTTATAACACTAGATACTACTGATCATTATATCGTGGAACAATTAGTGTTTGCGGATACCGTTGCAATCTGCATATGAAATTCACTACATAAAGTAATGATTTTAATATTCCTTTAGGAGTCTTAAGTAATGATTAGACGGAATTAATTGTGGTCTTTGAAGCTCCATATATCTGTGTTTTTAGCTTAAAAAATAATGAACTGGATGGATTATTTTCTTTGTTAGACAATAATCTGCTGAATTACAATATTTCTGCAAAGAAGATAACAATTCAACATCATTTTTGTGTTTATACTGAAATTCTTATTTTCTTTAATGAGAAGTTAAAAAAAATGTTTATGAAGCTGTTGGACGCTTTTAGTATCAAGTAGGATTTTGGTGCAATTTGTCTTTGACTATAAAAAAATCTCAAATGTTCTATCCTTGCAGATTGGCATGTCAGAGGATGAGGTTTCAAGAGTTAAACTTGAGTTAATTCCTATGATCCAAGAGGTTCTTACTGAGTGGCATATCGTCCATTTCTTCAGTACCACACCATCTGAATCTCCTCTTCTTGAAGACTTCAGCAGTCAACTTTCATCTTTACAGCTTGGTATGTACCGCTCTATTGTGATGAAGAGCTATTATGGACTATCCTAGGTCGGCTGCTTATTGCATGTCAGTTGATGTATCTAAGCAGACTCAATTGAACTTTTATGATCTCTTCTGTTGCTCTGGTAGTCATAATGGAACTTTTGACTGAAGAGCGGTGCGGGTATTAATCACTAGTGGGCACTGTCTAAAATTGCAAAAAAGACTTTACAGTAAGGGTGTAACATCTTGAGGAGCAATGCAAAAACTAGAGGGAGACCTTCAGTGGGAAGGTGGTTGCAATTTAATCAGTGTTGCAATATAAGTAAAGTGTCATTAATTTCTATTTTTTCGAGTAAGATTTGTGACTGCTGCTGCTTATTCTTTTGCAGTATGGTTTAATTATTGTAAGTCGAAAACTAGGGATGCAAGTCATGGAGGTTTCGAGTTTTGCTTTTTCTTCTTTTTTATTTATGTTTTTCAGATTCCCTTTCTGTAATAGTGGATTAGAGATAACTTTTTTGGCACTTCTAGATTGATTACTATGGTTTTTTACGTTATCTATGTCTTCAGATGGCAATGTTGATCGGAGATCATGGAATGAGAAACTTGGTAAATCTGAATTCACATTGGCCTTCATTCTGTTACTTGGAGGTCATAGCAGTCCATCTTTTAGACATCTGCCTGAACCCAGCAGTCTAAGTAGTTCAGTACAAGAATTTGCTAGCTGGATAATATGGGGGAGAACAGGAGCAGAACCGTCTGTTTTCTTCAGTCATTCGGTTGGCCTTGCTCTAGTGTTACTTAGACATGGGCAAGATGATGCTGTTGAGGTAGGTTGCTGTCATTTTCATTTTATTCTCCCCAAAATAAGTCTTAAGATCTTACTTAAACAATTTGTTCTTTCATTCAGTATGTACTCGGTTTGGTGGATACATATTCACGCAAGGAGAGGATCTTCCAAAGTCTTCAGAGCAATGGTGGGGAGTGGTGCACTCTGTTGCATCTTCTTGGTTGTTGCTTTGTCGCACAAAGCCAACGTGGTTTGCACAGAACAATGAAAGAAAGAAAAATTTCTGAAGCAGTGCGGTGCTTTTTTCGGTATGTGTAGGTTTTAATGCTAAGTATCTTGTTACTTTTACAGTCACAGCTATGAACTGGATATCTCCAAGAAGATATTTACAGCTGCAGGTCAGATTTAGTGTTTAGTCTGGAAAGAACTGGTATATCGAGGATCAAAAGTGATCTGTTGTGACTGAAAAAGGAGAAATTTGTGGTCACATAGCAAATTGAAAAGAAAATAGAAGACTGAAGGTTGAGGCATGAGAGTGAGATAAAATCAGAAGGATATTGCAGCATTTCAAATGGTAACTTTGATACTGACAGTAACTGTATTGAGGCTTGTTGCTGCTTGGTAAAATATGTCCCAACAAATTTGGGATTGTTAGAGACATTAAAGCTGCTTTGATGCATCACTGTAAAAACTGTTGGAGAGCATTTCGATTGAGAAAAGAACAGATAGGAAATAGATAGTATGGTCTAACAGCGAGAGTCTGGAGTTTTATAGCCTCCACAGGTCTTGTCAGAGAAAAAGGAAAAAAATAGTCTTAGCTAGGTTCCTCTTTTTATTGGACTTTTGTCAGAGAAAAAGGGAAAACAAAAGTCTTAGCTAGGTTCCTCTTTTTATTGGACTTGTTTTTAATGGCTACTAGCTTCTGTTAGTTTGAATTAAAGGCCTTCAAGTCCACTTCTCAATGGTAGCATCATAGGTACTGATTGTGAAATGGTATAGTTAACCATATACTTTTCACTCGGACATCTTCCTTTATTGTGGTTGGGTTCACAGTTCTTGGTAATAATTCTTCATCTTTGTTGTTCCTTATCTTGTTCCAAAACCAAAAGTTGAAGAAGCAAAAATTAAAAGAAGTGTCACACAGACACATGCTTACACAGTAAAATTAGAGCCTTATTTCAATTTGGATTGCTATGGCTTCTGTATAAAGTTTCAGGTTCTTGACTTCCTGTGTTGTGAATATTCTTGAAATGGTACTTATAATTCTTTTTGTTGAAGTGGTTCTTTTGTGAACGTACTGGTTATGCTTATGCTTGCAGAGCTGCGTCTGTAGAAGGAGCTGCCAACGCTTTGCAAAGCTTGCCAATTGAAGCGGGATGGATAAACCTTGGTTTCTGTAGGTTTTTTCGCCGAAGCTTCTTGTAATTCTAGAAGAAGCTCTCACTCATTTTCCTCTGTATCTTTGATCCTTTAACTAAAAGGAAGTCATCTTACTTCATACTGTTATGTATCCTAGCTCAACATGTCTCACCTGCTGCTTGGAAGCTTCATTACTATCAATGGGCAATGCAAATATTTGAACAACATAACATGAGGGAAGCTGCCTGCCAGTTTGCTCTTGCTTCACTTGAGCAAGTTGATGAAGCTCTTGGATCTGGTATTCTTGATGAATCAGCGACTGCTGTCAAGGGAAGACTTTGGGCTAACGTCTTCAAGTTCACGTTAGATCTCAACTATTACTATGATGCATATTGTGCAATCATTTCAAATCCAGATGAGGAAAGCAAAACCATTTGTCTGAGGCGTTTTATAATTGTTCTGTATGAACGAGGAGCTGTGAAGGTTCTGTATCCTTGGTCTTTTTCCTTTCCTGTTGCAGCCTTATATGACCATTCTATTTTCCCTACTTTCTATATGTGTTTTCACTACATTCTTTCCATTTATGCTGCAAATAATTACTGGATAGCTTATGCTTGCTGTCTTCACTTTTCCTTTCATCCAGATTCTTTGCGATGGCCAGCTACCATTTATTGGCTTGTCTGAGAAGGTGGAGCGAGAACTTGCTTGGAAGGTTTGTAATCATTTCATGAACTATAAGTGATTTAATACAGTACACGGTTTGCAGCTTCACAAGGCTCACGTTAACTCTAAAAAATTGTAGGCTGAGCGTTCTGATATTTCAGCCAAGCCAAACCCGTTCAAGTTGCTCTACGCATTTGCAATGCAGAGACATAATTGGCGAAGAGCAGCGAGCTATATTCACTTGTATTCAGCACAATTAAGAATCCATGGTGCACTGAGAGATCCCCAACGGCGATCTTTTATTCTGCAGGAGAGGCTAAATGGGCTTTCTGCTGCTATCAATGCTCTACAGCTGGTTCATCCTGCATATGCTTGGATTGATGCTCCACTTGAGGAAACTTGTTCTAATATGTATCCAAGTAAAAAGGCTAGGATAACCGTGGAAGAACAGTGTAAATTATACTTCAAGATTTATTTGATTTTTTCAAAATCATTTTCATTTTTAAATATTACTACAATCTTTTGTTTGGTTATGTCACATCCATTTTCTCCGTTTCCAGCTCCTGGTAATGGTGCTCAGTCTCAAAGGCAAAGGTCCTACTTAGATGTTGAAAAACTTGAGAATGAGTTCATTCTAACGTCAGCTGAGTATTTGTTATCATTGGCAAATGTCAAATGGACTTTTGCAAGTAAGTTTCTTGCTAAGTTAACATGCCTTTTCCTTGTTTCTCAGTTCTAAATTAGCTGTTTTTGTGCTTTACTCAATATTTTCAAATATGAAACTCTGGGTTTTGAGATACTCTCTGGTTTACATCATGGTATTTTCATTTGTTTGCTACTGGCTATTATGTCATTTTGGATAACATATATCGTATTGAAAAACTTTCTTAGAATTGTGCTTCGAACAAAGAAGATTGTGTCACTCTTCAGCTTATGTGAAATGGAAGGTCTCAACTCTATGAGATTCAAAAATTAAGTTTCCCTTTGCTCGTTCTACTTTCTTTAACAAATGCTTTTCTTCTTTCAGGAATTGAGGCACCCCCAGCGGATGTAATTGACCTTTTGGTTGAATCAAACTTGTATGACATGGCTTTTACAGTAATTCTTAAATTTTGGAAAGGATCCGCTTTGAAGAGGTATGTTGTTTTGTGGTAGATTCAAGAGAAGATAGTAAGCCTCCGTGATTCCTGGGTTTCTTAACTTGCAACTCTTGTGCTGTCTCTCAGGGAACTTGAAAGAGTTTTTGCAGCTATGTCATTGAAATGCTGCCCAAAAGGACTGCAAGCTCCATCTGTTGGGTAAGATATTTTTAATTCTGCTGTTTATATGCATCATTCTCATTCCCCTTGATGCAAGCTGTTTTTCTTAGCATGTTCTACCATTAAATTTGTGATACCTTTTACTCAGGAATGGTCAGAGGATGCACAGTCTTCTTTTGACTTTATCGCAGGATGAGATTGTTGGCCATGAATCACCTAATGTTGGTCCAATTGCACACGAATCTAAAGGCAGTAGCCAGTGGGAGACACTTGAGCTCTATCTTGTCCGTATCTTCCTTCTTTCATAACTAATTTTATCTGTTTAAAGCAAATACACTGTTGTTTCAATTTTATGTCCAAAACATCAATGCAGGAAAAATACAAAAAATTTCATGCTAAATTGCCTGCTGTTGTTGCTGATACTCTTCTTGCTGCTGATCCTCAAATTGAGTTGCCTCTTTGGTTGGTTCAGATGTTCAAGGTAAGTACATCATTATTTAATAATTTGAGGGCCTAAGCCCAAATATTCAAGGCTGTATAGCAGTGTTATGGAAAAGAATTACACAAGATTATTTATCAAGATAAAACAAAAAATATTTCAGAAGAGTTGCTCATACAGTCTAGTTTCTACATAAAGTGTGATATGCTTATTCCGTTCTTTTCTTTGTTGATGTATACTTCAGCCCTATCATCTGGAGGATGTAAAATTATTGACCTTGCAAAATATTTTGGATTTTCTCTTTGTGATAAATTCTAGGAATTAGAAGTTCTTTTGGAGAATGGTAACAGTATATTCATCAGCATTAAGGAAAAGCTAGGCACCATATTTACAAAGTAGATTACAAGAATTTGGTAGCTGATCTACTAAAAGTTCAAGGAGAGGGGCTCTGGTTAAGGCCACCACTCTTGAGCATTCGCGCTTACTTTATGACCATATTTATAATCTCTCTCTCCCCCCACCCCCCCCCCCCCCTTTTCAAACTCTGTTTCATATTTTTCATAGAGAAATCTTTGATCAAGGAGAGAACAAAAGTCGTTTTGTTTCATATATGAGGGATTCCTTGGTCAGGGCCAATCAAATCCTTTTACCTTTGTTTCTTGAAAGAAAAGAATTTGGAGAAATTTTAGGTATCACCGAATCACACATATATATATTGATAACACACACAGAGCTAATGTTATTTCATAACTAATGGATTGAGCAGATGGCCGTAGACCTCCCTCCATCATTATGTTTATGATTCCACATGCCGACTGTTAAACAACTTATTAGAAATACAAGACAGCCTATCAGAAATATCACGAAATCCTCTCCTCTTCGGGGGTGGCCCCAGCATATCATCAGCTGGCACAAAAACAAGAAAACGGCCAACCACCATTGCTATTATTTTTTCACTAATAAGCTAGAGAAATTAATGAGGGATTTCTTTGGGATGGGATGGATAGAGGGAAAAAACATCTGATTAGTTGGGAAAGATCACTGCTCTGGTCAAACTAGACAGTTGGTTATACAAAGGTTTAGACCTATTATTGAGCTTTTCCAAAAGGAGGTATCAGGATTTGCATGGGAGAAAAACTAATTAAGGAAGATGTTAGTGTAAAGTATGGATGCTATGTATGGGATGAGTTTGTAAAAGAGGATCATGAAGAATCACGATTAACTCCTCAAGGTTCATTGGCTTCTCAATAAGGAACATTAAAACATGTACAGTTTCGGCTTGATGTTTGATGTGAGGAGGCCACCTTGAAAAATGACTTTCCTCATCTGTTTTCTATTTTCATGAAAAAATATAGCGGCACATGAAGTACTTCAAAGAGAGATCAAATTTCATTGAATGTGTCATTCAGAAACACTTCCGCGAGTGGGAATATGAGTAAAGGACCATGAAATTTTTAACATGTTCCATTCAGAAAGCACTTTCAACACTTGCAAGATTGGGAATATGAGGTGGTGGAAGTATCACTATGGCGTATAATGGATCCAAGCAGTTGGGGAAGCTGTTAATATAGAAAGGCTCTTATAAAATTTATTCAGTTATATCCTATTACAATTACTTAGTAAAAGGAGGTAAGCAAGTCCTTTTGGAAGCAGAAGGCACTTAATAAGGCATCTTGTTTTCGATCATGACCAAGTTTGCTATGTTGTCAGCTCGCTGTTGTTAGTTTGTGTGACAGAAAATTTTGCAGTTACTATTGCTTTTTGATGCATTCTTAGCAGCAGGATTTGGAATTGACTTTTATTTGCGTAGTAATTTGATGTAATATGTGTTGCTTATCTTCTAGATTTCTTCAATGTCAAGTCGAGGATGTGATATTTATTTTTATCATTCTATGTTTGACATAGGGTGTGCCAGCAAAAAGTGGTTGGGGAATGGCAGGAAGTGAATCAAATCCTGCTTCTTTGCTTCGACTATATATTGACTATGGTCGTTATACCGAAGCCACTAATCTGCTTCTCGAGTACATTCAATCCTTCGCATCACTGGTAAGTTCTCATCCTTATTCCAAAGCATTTGAATGTCAATGGCTGCTGTTAGGGGTTTTTATTCTGTCTTCTGGAAAATTTGTCTGCTGTTTCAGTCAAGCCATCTGCTTAGGTTCGATATAAACTGTAGCACTTTGGACATTTGTTGTACTTAGCAATGATGCTGAAGAACATTGTGCTGGTATCATCTCTCTGAGAGGACTTCTCTGTCCTAATAGTTTCTGTTATTTACAGTAGTAAAGTCCAGAGGATAAGATAGGGTTCCTATCTTAGGGCTTTATTCAACCACCCATTCTGTATGTTGTCTATCCGCATTGTTGTGTACCTAATGTCCAAATTATCAAATGCATTTAGTGGATAATTTAACTGAAGTTTTAACGTGTACAGATTTGTAAATCTCCTTAATGTTGATACTCTGTTGAGTAAATGACAACATCCAAATTTTTGTCTATGAGTATAACGAGAACACAGTAGATGTGTTGGGGAAATGGTTCATGTGGTTGATTTCTTGGAGATTCTGGAATACTTCATAGATCAAATCGAATGCAGATAATTTGAGAAAATAAGTACTTACTAGGGAGGTGTATGATGGTTGACATTGACTCGATCTCATAATGCCGAGTCAATCTCGACCATCATACAACTTCTTAATAAGTAGTACTTATTTTCTCACATTATCTGCATTCTGTTTTATCTATGAAGTAAACCAGGATCTCTAAGAAATCTGCCAGTTCCATTTACATTAAGCAATTTCCAACTTATTTCCCATCATAACTTACTCTGCTATCCTGTCTGTTAGGTTCATGCTTGTGTTAGACTCTTCCCATCTTCAATTAATAGTTGTTTACTTTTTTGCTGCTATAATTATTCAACTGTGGCAGGCTAGCATGGAAATAGAAGGATACTGATACTTCATACTTGCACTGGCCAGTGCCTAAGTTGTGGAGTGTGATGCCAATGCATCTTATAACATCACAAAAAGTCTTGGACACTTATCACGAAACCCCATTCCGCACGCCCAAATGAAAACGGAAAAAAACCTATTGGATACCATATGGGCGACATTTTGAATCTTATTGTCCATCTTATATCATGTTAAGTGTACTTGTGGCCGGTATTGGCAACTTTGTCATGGTACTCTTTTATGCTTTACATCATTTCATTATTTATTCTGCTATCATGCTTCATTCCTGCAGGTCTTTAATAGCTATTCAATGTTTTTCAAAGTAGTCCAGTTTTTGGGTACCCGTTTTTGGTTTTGCTGTTTTATTTTTTGACATCTCTAGTAGCCTTTAATCAGATACAAGTGTAACACAAGTGCTTGAGCATTATTTACTGATTGCAAGATCAACCAATCTCTTCTCGACTATGTGCACATTTCTTAACAGCACTATCTGTTGCCATTACCTGCAGAGACCAGCTGATATTATTCGTCGTAAAAGGCCATTTGCAGTTTGGTTCCCATATTCTTTGATTGAGCGATTATGGTGTCAACTTCAACAATCTATCAAAATAGGCCACATGGTTGATCAAAGTGAAAAGCTGAAAAAGTTGTTACAGGGTGCTCTAGTGAACCATCTACATCAAGTATGCTTTACTCTTAAAACTAGCTTTTTGAGATTGAATCTCCTTTCACTGCTTCGATTAATCTCCCTTTTGTTTCTTATCCTCAGCTTAAAGTGGATTCAGATGATGTGATGTCTTCTGCAGTCTAGTCGTTACAGCCAGTTTCCAATCTGTTGGCTTCCATAGACTATGCAGGATTAAGGAGCCATCGGGATCCCCAAAAAAAGCAGGATGATTGTGTCTAGAGTTTTGGATTTGGGTGGCACACAAACATTTAAGACTCGAAGACAGTTTGTTTTCCAAGTACTACTGACCACTCCCGACTCCTCCATCTGCAGAAATGTACTGTTCACATTGGAAGGTGTGTTTTGAAATACAAGGCACCACCTCTAGAACACTTTCCAACCCTCCCCTAAACATGGAATAACAGGAAAAAACTGCGCATGCACTCTTCTGGAATATCCCCTAGCTGATAATGAGTTATGGGTGATATTTGCAGGCGCAGAGGCATAATAAAGTTAATACTGGCTAATTCGTTTCTAAACAAATGATTTTAACTGTTCAATTATAACAACTCCAATACAGGAAAAAGGGTAGAGTTATTACTTGCATGTGCTACTTGGAATAGATAGGGTACAAATTTTCTTTATTTTTATATTAAAAATAAGAAGGGATTTGTCATTTTACACTTAAGAAATCTGAAAATAAAAATCAAATGATCTATACAAGTTGTTTACAAATGATTTCTACATAGTAAAAATAAATTTTATACAATTAATTATACAATATACAACTTATCTACAATTTATCCAAAACTTTCATACATTATCTCTACCCAGTTATATATAACTACAATATCATACCACGTAAATACAATTTTTATGCAAATTTTATACAATATATCTTTGTATATGTTGTATTTGATATATGCATTGCAAAAATAAAATTCATACAACTAATTATATATTATACAACTTATCTATAACTTATCATATATTTTTTCTACTCAATTATATACAACTACAATATCATACAACTTAAATATAATTTTAATACAATGTAGTTCAACTTTTATACAATAATTAAATAAATAAAAAATATATATCAACAACATAATATAATTTTTCTACAATGCTACTATAATTTTGTAAATATAATGCATATCATGTCTTCTTCTTCTTCTTCGAGTTTCAATCTAAAATTTGGACAAAATTAAGTCTAATCTTTACCAAAACCTCTCAAAATTGAGATATAAACTTCAAACCATATTCTCAATTATTTGTAACAACACCCATTCCAAACAAATAATGGTTTTTGAAATCGAAATTTGAATTTAAAGCTTCAAAGCTTTCTAATGGCTGTCAATGGTGGAATTGCTGCTCTCTTTTTCTTTGCTTTACGTTACTTAAATTAAGGATTGAGAGATAGAGAGTGACTTAGAGAGAATTCTCAATTCTTTGCAACAATACCCAATTCAAACAAATAATATTGTTTGAATAACCCAAATTCGAATTCAAAGCTTTTAATCAATGGTGGAATCGTGGGTGAGTGCAAGATACGTGGGGGATGTCATGACCCAAAATTCACTAAGGCCGTGATGGCGCCAGATAGCTGTCAGGTAAGCCAACCAAAATACTTAATTAAATTCTCGTTTTAAATGTTTTTGAAATCGCTTCTTTTATACATTTAAATAATACATTGTAAATTCCACTAAATAAATAATGAAACATCAAAAACTTTTAAAATTTTTGAATAAACCCATAGACATCGGAAAACCTGGTGTCACAAGTGCATGAGCTATTTCTAGGAAGCAATATAATACAACAATCGTCCGAAATACAATGGACATAAAGTAAATACAATACGCCGAAAGAGACTATACTAGCTACGGTTCGCCTCGAGAAATGCAGCTCACCTAGTCCCCGTATCATCCATGCTGCTACCCTCAGTAGGCCACTAGAAGTACATGTGACTGTGCAACAAATGTTCAACAAGTATAGCATGAGTACGAAAATAATGTGTGCTCAAATAAGTATCCCGTCTAATCTCGAAGAAGTAGAGACGAGAGGTCGACTTTGACACTTACGAAGAGTCCAATAATGTTATATCAATAATAGGTTAAATCATGAATTTTTATAAACATGATTTTAAACAATAGAATGAAGCAAGTAAATAATTATTTTTTTTATGGGAAACTTTCCAAATTCCTTTTCATCATTTTTACAAATATTCTCAAGCCGGGAAGAGACTATAACAACTTTAATAAGTTCAAGTCACACCGAGATCGTACGGCCCTGTCCAATAATACTTAAACTGTGCACTGCCATAGGGTCGAATGACGCGAATCATAGATGCGTCTATTTAATCTACCGAGGCATCCGACCCGTTCTATAATTTAAATACATAGAGACAGTCAATCAAGAAGTCATTAGGAAATAATTATCCAAGAGAACCAATTCTCTTTTAACAATTTAAGAAGATGAAGTATAAATTTTTTTAGAAATTCATTTACTAATTCGATGTGATTTAAGTAATTTAAACTGTCAATAAGACTACAAATAATCCAAGTATAACATGTTTTTAGTTTCTAGACTATACGGACCTAAACATAATAGTAGCTATGCACGGATTCTCGTCACCTCGTGCGTACGTAGCCCCCACAATTAGAAGCACATATTTGATTATTTCACCTATGGGGACAATTCCCTCTTACAAGGTTAGAAAGGAGACTCACCTCGCTCTAACGCGTACTTCCAATACCAAGAACGAGCTCAAACTCTCAATTTAGAGCCGAACGATCCAAAAATAGATAAATGAGGTAAGATCTAGTCAATACAACTCACAAGATTGCATTTTATCTACTTAAGCAATTTTCCAACCTTAAACGCAAGTTTCCTAGAATTCGACCCGGGGCACACGTGGCCGGATCCCAAAATTTTTCGAAGAAAATTGTTCTTTATAACCTAAGATCAAGAATATATGATTTCTACTTCATTCCATAACAAATTTCGTGGTTGAATCTTGTTTTTAACAATACCCTAGGTTTTACTCTATTCCCATGATTTTCACTGATTTTTATGTGTTAATCTGCCCAAAACTCAAGTATTAAACTCACATGAATTAAGAATAACTTACCTCACAATGTTGGGCAGAGTCACCCCCCCAAGAGCTCCAAAATCTCCCAAAAAATGAGTGAAAATGAGAAAAAACGGCCTAGGGCCCAAATAAATGAATGCCACTGCTTTCTACGATTTTTGTATGTGCGGTCTTGGGCCGCACCTGCGACCACCGCTTCTGCGGAAGGAAGACCGCTTTTGCGGTCTGGGCCGCTTCTGCGGATGGCCCACCGCTTATGCTATTCTTCTTCTGCGGATTTAGGGCCGCATCTGCAGTCTTGGGCTGCCTGGCCTTGGGCCGCTTCTGCAATAGGTAGACCGTTTTTGCGGTCTTGCACTTGCGATATACCAACCGCAGGTGCGGTTTTGACAATAACCAGCAGCTTCAGCCTTCTTCAAACTCCAAATTCAATCCGTTAACCACTCGAAATCCACCCGAGGCCCCTAGGATCCCAATCAATCATACCAGCCAGTTCCAAAATATATTACGGACTTGTTCGGGGCCTCAAATCATATCAAATAATGCTAAAATCATGAATCAACATCCAATACAAGCTTTATGAACTTTAGAATTTCAAACTTCTACTTTCGACGTTTAAACCTATCAAATCATGTCCGATTGACTTCAAATTTTGCACACAAGTCATATTCGACATTAAGGACCTACTCCAACTTTTGGAATCGGATTCCGACCTCGATATCAAAAAGTCCACTTCCGGTAAACTTCTCTAAAACCTTTAAATTTCTATCTTTAGCCAAATGGCTCCAAAATGACCCACAGACCTTTGAATTCACTTCCGATCGTGCTCCAAACACCAGAATCACCATGCGGAGCTACTTCCAGACTCGAAATCTTGAACGAGCATCGATAACACTGAAATACACTTCGACCCAAACTTATGAGATTTTTTCCAAAATGCTAACTTTCACAATAGGCGCCAAAACGCTCCAGGATCATCCAAAATTCGATCCAGGCATACTCCCAAGTTTGAAATCATCATAAGAACCTGCTGGAACCCTTAAATCCCGATTTCGATGTCTTTTACTCAAAATCCAATACTAGTTAATTCTTTCAACTTAAATCTTCCGAAATGAAAATTCTCTTTCGAAATATACTCCAAACTTCCTGAAATTCAATTCCGGCCACACGTACAAGTCATAATACCTGAAATGAAGCTGCTCATGGCCTCAAACAGCTGAACGGCGCGCTAGAGCTCAAAATGACCAGTCGGGCATTCTCTCCCATTTAAACATACGTTCATCCTCGAACATGGCAAGAACTGTGGTGGGTTTGTTCGAAATCACTGTTTAACACCTCGAACACCTACCCGTGCCACCACAACTCAGTTGGGCACCCCTGTTCGATCAATCTGAAAATCTCTACCAGGCCTGTTCCAACGTACGCTCATCGTATCAATAACTACACGCAACACCAAAACATGACTGCATACCTTTGCTGAATTTACAATTGCACCACTTTACTCACAGGACCAGAATAACATTCTCTAATCAATAAATCAAAATTCTATGAATATGATGCTCGCATTGCACCTCATGACCTATATAGGTCTTGCTCTAATGCTTACAATACCGCCACGATGGAAGAGATGTGAAGAAATTCATAACCAACTACTGAATCAACAAATCATTGGATCTATACTCCTGATAAGAACTATCACCTCATTCTGAACCAAATAATGGTCTTAGCTCCTTAATATGCTTCATGTTATGAGATTGCGTTGATCCTAAATCTAATGATCTTGTCTCACCCAGTACGAATTGCCTAGGCAATAAGCCACCTCGAACATGATCAAAAAGTCTCATATGATGCCACAACGTGCCAATAGGCTACCAATTCGAATGGGATACAAAGGGAAACGAACTCTAGAAGGAACTACTCGACTCGCGCAACTAATATGAAATGTCCTCAGAAAATAGGAAACAAACACACATAATAGGAAGCATGAAAACTGTATTCAACATCACATTGTTGCGGCGTGCAACCTGATCCAAATAACATATCAATGGCGCATGCCATCTGATCCACATATAACACTTACCTTAGGAGATGCACATCAAGCTAAATTGCTCATTATGACAAAATACCGAATATCGGTCACAAGCACGCTAAGTGCATAATACCATCCCTGAGGGGACATATAATGTTATAAGCTATAAAACTCAAGCACAACTGAGGTGCTATATACGATCTGAATCTCAAGAGCCATTTTGCTCTCATAACATCATCTATATGCAGAACCCTGACACATATACAATTCACCAAGCTGTCTCACAACTCACACGACGTGATGTATCATTACATGAAATAACTAACGACGAAATAACACCATGACTACTCTTCCATAAGGAGTGCATTACTAAAATGAATACATCTGGCCTGATATAGGGCCAATATTCATATTTGAATCCATCCACAGACCTCAAGCTGATTCTGATCGCACTAAATTAGGCTGATAACCTTTCAAAGGTCCATAATAACTCCCTTTTTTCTCATAGCACATAAGAACAACCATCATAAGTGGAGTAATCATCCACAGTCCACAAATCAATAAGTCAAGTGCCTTTCAGGCATTAATTCCCAAATCAACGATATCACCACATTCTTCATACTTGGTTTAACTCTCTAACCAATCAAGTGACTACATGACACACTTATACAACCTTCCTGTAGGGCACACACCCATAACCTTCCGTGACAGATAACAGGTCTGAACATCCAAACCACTGGCCGCATTAACGCTAAAAAAAGGATCAAGAATCCTTAACTAGGATGCAAAGCCGCTTTCACAAAACACCGATCGCAAGTGATGCTGAAGACAACACCAACTTACTTTAAACATCAAATCTTCTTTCCTACTCATCCGAGCTCGTGACACCCCATCGTCAACACCGAAATACAACCTTGAACTCACTTCAAATTCCATATCACTAATAAATTAATTCTTCATCATGTAAATACTTTTCACTTAACTCACTTTAAGAGAACCATAGAAACACTCATGTGAATTCCCATAACTGTTAAATATAAAAATCTCTAAGTAGTGGTCTGAACCACCATACCCTTCCGGGATCCGCCTACACGTAATATGCCATAACAGTAGAATACTCTTGAATAACATCAATTACAGCGGCCGATAGGCCTCGCATGTACCGCCAGAAATCACTCGCATAATTTGCTGAAGGAACTGATTATTACCACCAATACGCTAACTCAACTATGTCTAACCAGTCTATCTTCTTCCAATTTATCCTTGATTGCCATAGAAATAATAACTCTTTTCAACACATAACATACTCAATCTGCACTCATCTCGAGTGACCTTGAATCACGAGACCATGTTGTCTCAAATCCCACGAACCATTTCATACCTCCCAAATGCTACACTACAGGTCAAAACTTCATAGAACATTCTGGGCACCTTCTCATAAGCTGCTACCAAGCTTGATTCTTAATTGTATCTATAGGCTCGAAATCATTAGGCACCATACTTTACCCTCTCGAATTCACTAGGATCATTGTTGAGAGCCATTCGCTCTGACTGGGCCCCGAATATATTCAACTCCATGATTCTTCTAGCACATGTATACCCTCTCGTCAAAGCACCCGACATAATCACTTCCCGTGAAATCCGCACTAATACAAGGCATAAATCCTAAATCCTTCCCTAAGTATGAGCATTATCCAATAACGTCAACCATAGCACACCTTTAATAATTCCCTTGCTCAAATTATCACTTGTGCTCTTTTCCCATCGCTGAATAACTTACCAATATGCTGATAACCCAAAACTTTACAAGAAGATAATCATACAACCCAATCGTAGGCGGTATGACTCTCCCACTTAGCTTGAAGCCATTACCACACAACTCTGGAATACACTAGGATTCCTTATCTCTTATTGACATAACCATGCACAATCAATAACAAAAATCCTCAGAATCTTTCTGTAAAATCCCTTTTTATACTCTGAATCATCAGCCACATTCGCACGACATATCTCTTTGTGGAACAAGTCCATACACTCCTCATGGACACCAACTGAATACGTGGCAACATCCTTCCAATTCAAAATTTGGTTGTATCCTTCTTCATTCCAAGCAGCTTCTTTCCATTATATCAAATCTCCTAGAGCATAATAGTCCATACTTCAAATTAATCTGTAGGCCCAAATCACCAATCACTAAAATTCGCCAATCACTCCAAACATTGCTGAAAATGTGTGGTCATCCTACCGCAATCTCATATGAAACTCCACCACTCTCCCACTTTGGTGAAAGTCACCTATTTAGTCAGCTACTCAACCTTTGCTTTTTATACCTATCCTTCTAGAGATTTTAACCATCGCTTGCACTTCCCACCAGTCCTTCCTCATTCTTTGCTACTCTACTAATGACTTAGATCAAAACCCATCTCGATAGAACCTAGACCAACAGACCGCTATTAATTTTACACCTTTCCGAGGATCATCTTTCCCATCGTTGACATTAGAAATACCGATTCAATCCTGAACCACCGCACCCTGCGATCTCTGACAGTCGCTTCTTCAATACTATCTCACCATATCTTGCCCCAAAGGCTAATTGTAGAAGATCATAATGCCGGTGGATTTAGTCATTCAATAAAGACAACGACACCTCATCATAGAAGGAAACTCCGCCACGCTAGCAAATACTAAGTCTTGTTACTCCGTCAATCCAAATCTGAACATTTTTAGTCTAATTGCCTTTCCCCTACCGGGAATAAAATACGGAGTAAACCTCATACTAAGTCATTCATTGCCCCGACACCTAGGAAAACATCCTACCATCATATCAATACGACAGAACAATCGTCTATAAGCATCACAACAACTTTTGCCTAGACTCAGAGCTCTCAGAAGTACCGTTACTGAGATGAAACGTAGAATATCCTCCACAAGGCGACGATAATAGCTCAACAACCCCGCAGGGAGAAACACCACGCACCACTTTCCCAGTACCATTAAAATCTTTAAATTTTTGAGTTATAGTACCATTAAAACCTTTAAATTATCGAGTTATAACCATTGATTCGCATCGCGTAAGATTGAGTAGGAAGGAAACCAGGGCATAAGCCTCAAGGAACTAAATCGCACAATGAGGAATGAAGAAGCGAAGCACACCTAATAGCCCTATAGCCTGCCAAATATAAGTACATATGCCTTTGTATTGATCCGCGAGACTTTATTAGACTTTCTCATGACTCGTGAGACCTAAGGGAATCTAGATCTCTGATACCATATTGTCACGATCCAAAATCCACCAAGGGCCATGATGGTGCCAGACACTGCTATCGGGCAAGTCAGCCAAAATACTTAATTAAATTCTCATTTTAAATATTTCCGAAATCACCTTTTTATACATTCAAACAATACATAGTAAATTCCACTAAATATATAATAAAATATTTAACAACTTTAAAATTTATGTATAAACCCATAGACATCCCAGAACCCGGTGTCACAAGTGCATGAGCTATTTCTAGGAAGCAATACAATACAACAACCGTCCAGAATACAATGGATAGAAAGTAAATACATTATACTGAAAGAGACTATACTAGCTGCTGGTCTCCTCGAAAAATGCACCACACCTAGTCCCCATATCATCCACGCCTCTACACCTAGTAGGCCACTAGAAGTACATGTGCATGTGCAAAAAAAATGCAAAACAAGTGTAGCATGAGTACGAAAATAATGTATACTCAATAAGTATCACGTCTAATCTCGAAGAAGTAGAGACGAGAGCGACTTCGACTCTTACTAAGGATCCAATAAAGTTATATCAATAATATGTTATATCGTAGATTTTTATAAACATGATATTAACCCAATAGAATGAAGTAATTAAACAATTATTTCTTTTATAGGAAACTTTTCAAATTCCTTTTCATCATTTATACAAATATTCTCAAGCCAGAAAGAGACTATAACAACTTTAATAAGTTCAAGGTAAGCAATACAAGCAAGCACAAATTATGCCGAGGTCATACTGCCCGATCCAAAAATATTTAAACTATGCACGACCAGAGGATCGAATAGCGCGAACCATAGATATATCTATTTAATCTACCGAGGCGTACGACCCGTTCCATAATATAAACACACTCAAACAGTTAATCAAGAAGTCATTATGAAACAATTATCCAAGAAAACCAATTCTCTTTTAACAATTTAAGAAAATGAATTTTAAATATTTTTAGAAATTCATTTACTAATTCGATGTGATTTAAGCAATTCAAACTATCAATGGGATTGCAAATAATCCAAGTATAGCATGTTTTTGGGTCCTATATTGGACCTAAACATAATAGTAGCTACGTACAAACTCTCGTCACCTCGTGCGTACGTAACACACACAATTAGAATGTGACAACCCAAAGAGTCCTCACCTGTTTTCTAGTCACTTCCGTGCTTCTGAGGCCTTGAATACCTGATTTTCAGTTGCCTCGATTTGCGAGAACAGTCCGGGCGCGTAGCCAGAAAGCTTAGATATGAATTATGTGAGAAAAATATTAAATCTTTATATTTAAAGTGATTAAGTTTGACTTCCGTCAATATTTTGGGCAAACAGACCCGGACCCGGGATTTGATGGTCTTAGAGGATCCGTAGGAAAATATGGGACTTGGGTGTATCCCGGAATTGAATTCCGAGGTCCCAAGCCCGAGAAATAATTTTTTGCGAGAAATTTTTTTCTGAAAATAATCAAGGAAATTAGAAATGAGATTTGATTAAAAGATTATGGTATCAGGCTCGTATTTTGGTTCTGATGCCCGACACAAGTCTTATATATGGTTTACGTTTATGTAAAGTTTGGGTGAATCCGGACGTCATTTGACGTATTTTGGACTTAAAACTCTAAAGTTGATGTTTTATGAAAATTTAAAGGAAATCATGGGTCTTGAGGCCTAATTTGATGTTTATAATGTTGTTTTGGTGATTTGATCACATTGATAAGCTCGTAGGATATTTTTGAGGTTGTGTGTATGTTCGGCTATGAACCCCGAGGGCTCGGGTGAGTTTTGAGTAGGTTTCGGGAGGTCTTAGACTTAAAATACGAGGTGTTGCAGGTTCAGGAGAATTGCATGCTCCAGTGTGCCTGCGGACGCCTTAGCGCGACCCGCAGTGGTGCTGCGTGGATGCGGTCGTCCATGCGCGGTCCGTGATGGAAGCTGCGCGGCCGCCGTCGTCCATGCACGGTCCGCGTAGCTAACTTCAGAGAGCCAGCATTTTCTAGGTCTACCAGCGCGGCCACGTTCCCCTTTTATGCGGTCCGCGATGGAGGATTCATAGAGTGTATGCTGTTCAGTCCTCAGTGCGGCCGTAGCCCATTTTTACGCGGTCTGCGCTAGGCCTTCAGGGAGGGTATATAAAGACTAGAATTTAAGTTATTTTTCACTTTTTCAAAAATTCAGAACATAAGAGGCGATTTTCCAATCAAATTTTTCTTCTTCAAAACGATTGGTAAGTGATTTGTAACTTATCTTCTTCACCCCTTAACGTATTTTAACTTTAGTTCAACTTCAAAACAAAGATTTAGTGGGAAAATTTGGGAATTTTGGGTAGAACCTAGGTTTTTTAAAATTGGGAGTTTTGGACCTCAATTCGAGATACGATTCCAAAATAAATTATGTATTTGAGTTCATGGGATAATGTATAATCGGATTTGGTTCAAACCTCAGGTTTTGACCATGTGGGTCCGAGAGTATTTTTTTGACCTTTTTGGGAAAAAATGATAAAAAAACCTATAATTTGACATAGGGTTTGATTTGTTTAGCATATATTGATACTATAAAGTTTTTATTGCATAGATTTGGTTGAGTTGGAGCCGAATTTGATAGGGAAAGCGATTGTTGAGGATTGATATGGTCGTGGAAGTTTGAGGTAAGTGTTTGGTTTAACCCTAGCTTGAGGGAATATGAGTTGAGTCTTGGTTGCTGCTTGCTAATTGTCGAGTACGATGTATAGGCATGGTGACAAATATCTATACATTGGTATCTAGTTAGACCATGAGTCCTTATCATGCAAAATAGTTGGATTTTGTTATACCTTCCATGCTTGATTGATGACTTCTAGATGTTATAAAGAGATCGTGAAAGGAATTGTGATCTTTAAACTTCGTGGAGTATTGGTTCGAGTTGAAATACGAATTGAGAAGGCATATGAGATAAGTAAATCTTTGGAGCATTGGCTCAAGTAATAATGTAAACTATGATATGAAAGTGAAAGAAAGAGAAAGAGTTAATGATATTTCCCCTTTCCGGGGAGTGATTGTTTATTGAATATTTTTCCTTGCCGGGAAGTTGAGATTATTGATGTTGTAACCTTGCCGGGGTTTTCAATTGCTTGTTTGTGTTCCCTTGTGGGATTCCCATTATTATTTATTTATTCTCTTTCCCTTGTTTGTGATTGTTGATTGGGCGACGAAGAGTGTTAAAGCACGAAGGGTGATGCCGCGTATTGTTTGATATTGTCGGGAAAGAGTGCAAAGAACGAAGGGTGATGTCGTGTCGTACGATGTGCCATTCCGTACTGATAATCTTTGATGATATATATGTGAGGAATGAGAGTAGAAGCACGAAGGGTGATGCCGTGCACGTTCACTATAGTGTTGCTTGGTGAGGATGAGAGAAAAAGCACGAAGGGTGACGTCGTGCACTTGTTGATCTTATTCCTTACTGTTGTATGAGTTGTGCTTTTCCTTCCTGTTAGTCAAATTTTACTTGAAACTGTTATCTCCCCACAACATGCTTCCCCTTTCATATTGTTTACCTGCCTTGTATTTCGATTACTCTGTATATTTATAATTGTACAGGTTTATGTAGTAATCCAGCCTAGCCTCGTCACTACTTCGCCGGGGTTAGGCTAAACACTTACCAGCACATGGGATCGGTTGTGATGATACTATGCCCTGTGCTATTTTTGCATAGATCTAGGTTTTGAGCAGCCGCAACAGTAGCGTGGGAGCAGACTTTCACTCGAGAGAGACCCGAGGTAGCCTTGCAGGCGTCCACAGGCCCAGTATCTCCCTTATCATTTATTTTTATCTTGTTATCTTATTGTATTCGATACAAACAATTTATGTTTTCTTCAGGCATTTGTATTTAGTGTTCTTAGTAGTCCGTGAATATTGTGACACCAGTCTTGGATAGAGGCTTTCGTTGAACTTTCTGTATTTCTATTCAGTTATCATAGAATTAAGACTTCCGTAAAATCAATTGCTTTTATTTTTGATACTGATAATTGTTAAAAAGGATTGTGTTGGTAATGAAACAATAATTAACATTTGGCTTGCCTAGCTCCCAATAGTAGGCGCCATCACGACTCCTGAGGGTGAAAAATTCGGGTCGTGACATAGAAGCACATATTTGATTATTTTACCTATGGGTCCAATTCTCTCTTATAAGGTTAGAAAGTAGACCCACCTCGCTCCAAAGTGTACTTCCAAGACCAAAAACAAGCTCAAACTCTCAATTTGGAGCCGAACGATCCAAAACTAGATAAACGAGGTAAGATCTAGTCAAGACAACTCACAAGATCGCATTCAAACTATTTAAGAAATTTTCCAACCTTAAACACAAGTTTTCTAGAATTCGACCCCGGGCCCACGTTCCCGGATTTCGAAATTTTTCGAAGAAAGTTATTTTTTATAACCGAAGAATCAAGAATATATAATTTCTACTTTATTCCATAACAAATTTTGTGATTGAATCTTGTTTTTAACAAAACCCTAGGTTTTATCTATTCCCATAATTTTCACTAATTTTTATGTGTTAATCTACCCAAAGCTACAGTAATAAACTCATATTAATTATAAATAACTTAACGCACACTGTTAGGCAGAATCACCCCTCCAAGAGCTCCAAAATCGTCCAAGAAATGACTGAAAATGAGCAAAAATGCCCTCGAGACCGAATAAATGAAGGCCACTACCTTTTGCGATTTTCGCATGTGCGGTCCTGGGCCGCACCTGCGACCACCGATTCTGCGGAAGGAAGACCGTTTTTGATGTCTGGGCCGCTTCTGCGGATAGGCCCACCGCTTTTACAGATTCAGGGCTGCATCTGTGGTCTTGGGCTTCCTGATGTTGGGCCGCTTCTGCGATAGGTGGACCGCTTCTGTGGTCTCGCATGTGCGGTTTTGAGAGCAACCAGCAGCTTCAGCCTTCTTCAAACTCCAAATTCGATCTGTTAACCACCCATAATCCACCCGAAGCCCTGGGACCCTAACCAATCATACCAGCCAGTCCCAAAATACATTACGGACTTGCTCGGGGCCTCAAATTATATCAAACAATGCTAAAATCATGAATCGACCACCAATCCAAGCTTTATAAACTTTAGAATTTCAAACTTATACTTTTGAAGTTAAACCTATCAAATCATATCCGATTGACTTCAAATTCTGCACACAAGTCATATTCGACATTACGGACCTACTCTAACTTTCGGAATCAGATTCCAACCCCGATATCAAAAAGTCCACTTCCGGTGAAACTTCTCAAAAGCCTTCAAATTTTTATCTTTAGCCAAATGGCTCCAAACTGACCCACGTGCCTCTCAATTCACTTCCGATCGCGCTCCCACACCAGAATTACCATATGGAGCTACTCCCAGACTCGGAATCCCAAACGGGCGTCGATAACACTGAAATACACTTCGACCCAAACTTATGAAATTTCTTCTAAAATGCTAACTTCTACAATAGGCGCCAAAATGCTCCCGAGTCATCCATAATGCTCCTGGGCATATGCCCAAGTCCGCAATCATCATACGAACTTGCTAGAATCCTCGAATCTCGGTTTCAAGGTCGTCTACTCAAAATCCAATCCTAGTTAATTCTTTCAACCGAAAGCTTCCGGAATGAGAATTCTCTTTCAAAGTCCACTCCGAAGTTCTAGAAATTCAATTCCGACCGCGTGTACAAGTCATAATATCTGAAATGAAGCTGCTGCCTCATACTACTAAACGGTGCGCTAGAGATCAAAACGATCGATCGGGTCTTTACAAGGGAGGGGGGTGGTACGTGGAGAGAGAAACATGGGGGAATGGAAGATACATTAGAGCAATTTTAGGACACTAATTATTATCATTAGTTTCCTTAAAATGTATATAAACGGTAATTGAGTATATAAAATGTAATTATAGTAAAAATTGAGTATGGAGGGTAATATAGTTTCATATAGTGTATATGAATGTAAAAATTTCTATTATCAAATACTCCTTCTTATCACAATAAGTGACCAATTTACTTTTTTATTTTGGTCCAAAATAAGTGTCAAATTATATAATCAAGAAAAAATTTAATTTATTTTTTCAAAATTACCCTTATGTATGTATCTCTAAAATGTTATTTACTCCTCATTTTTTAGAAGAAAAGTAAGTGCTACTATAATTATGATTTAGTATTTAACTAAAGGTAATTTAGTCATACTAGTTATTTTTATTTAAAATTTAATATTTTCTTAATGGAAATTGGTCATGGACCAAAGGGAGTATTTTACTATGCTTGAATGTTTGTGAGTTGTGGAAAAGCTCATTAATGGTGGCATAAATTCAACTTCTAGAAGCATATTCAATGCAAAGTCAATGAACGATTAAAACTGCTTGCCCCACTGAGTACAACAACAACAACAACAACAACTATCCAGTATAGTCCCACAAGCTGGGGTCTGGGGAGGGTAATATGTAGACGAGCTTTACCCTTACCCGAAAGGGCAGAGAGGCTGTTTCCAATCGACCATCGGCTCAGTGAAGGAAAGCAAAAATAAAAACAAAAATAAAAACAAAAGAGCATTAGTAACTCCAGCAGAAATAGCGTAAATAATTATCTAAACATGAGAAACATAAATAAAATAGCATGCAATAATATCATACAGTAACTACCATAAGGGAGACACAATCCAAAACACAAATCATCTATGGATAGCCCTGCCAAGCCTCACCCAACCCCGGGTGAGGAGTACGAAAAACTTTAGGAGCCCCTATCCAACAACCCTGATACTAGACCTCCAGACTTTCCTATCAAGGGTCATGTCCTCGGAAACCCGCATTGTAGCTATGTCATGCCTAATCACCTCTGCCCCACTGAGTAATTAGTTTATTAAGTAAGGTTTAAGTAAGAATCCAAATCTTAGAGCTTATTTGGAAAGCCACCTATAAATTTGATTTGGGTGTATTTAGGTGCAATTACACAGTGTGACATGTTTGTTTGGCTAAGTAATTACTTGATCAGCATGAAATTGCGTGTAATTGGAAGTGTTTAATTAGACTCTCTAATTCTCAAGGGGAAGTGGGGGGGGGGGGGTGTGTGTGTGTGTGACAGTTGTTGGTAATTACACTATGTAATTATAAAATTATTTTTTAGTTTCTTTCCTTTTTATTTTTATTTTAATTTCTTTTCTTTATAATTTTTTAGTTCTATTTATTTCACTTTTTAATTTTATTTACTTTTTAATTTCTTTTAAAATTTTAAAATATATTTTTCTTTGTACATTATTTATTTTTACTTCTTATATTTTATTATTTATTTTATTTTATTATTTTATTTTTTGAAATTACATCTCCTAAATTAGAAATAATGAGTCATTAAGAAATTTGGTATATAATGAATGATACAATCAGAGCGAAATTTTGTTGTTCAATGTGGTTGTAAACTTATTATGTTTCCTAATATTAAGTTGCAGTGAAACTTACTATTTATGTTGGAATTTGACATATGTTAAACTTTTTTTTTGGATTTTGAAATTGCGTTGTATTCATGATTTCAATTTACTTGTTTTAGTAGTATTGTTCATTTTTTAGTTAAAATTGATAGATTAGTTTTGTCCTAACATTTGAATGATGTTATGATATTATATTTATAAATGTTAATTTATTTTATCAAACGAATTCCACGATGTTCTTAAAAATCGTATGTTTTTAGCTTTTGTAAGTATCTAAACTAAATATTATTAATTTAAAAAATATATAAATAAGTTTTACAATATTAATTATAAATATATGATTACTAATTTATTTTATCTATCTATCTATCTATCTCTCTCTCTCTCTCTCCCTCTCTCTCTCTCTCTCTCTCTCTCTCTCTCTCTCTCTCTCTCTCTCTCTCTCTCTATATATATATATATATATATATATATATATATATATATATATATATATATATTAAATACCAAATATAATATAATCTATAGTTATAAAGATTTATAGATATATATATTTATTATATTAACTTTTTAAGTTTTGATTTAAAATTTAGTCTAAATGTGTAATTATATTTATGCAAACAAATAACAAATTTGTAATTACAATGTAATTACACTACTGGATGATTACTATCCTAATAATTACACCAATTTCAATTACCAGGTGGCTTTCCAAATAGACCCTTAGAGTCAAAATCTAAACATGAGGTATTATAAAAGGTTTAATCTCTTACTTATCTAGAGAGTGTTTAGGTAAGCTTAAATGCTGGTCAAATTAGTTTTTAAACATTTTTTAAATTTTTTTTGGAGTATTTGGTAGAAAAAAGCTGCTTAAAAAAAAGCTAAAAGCAATAAGTTCGCTGACCCCAATATTTTTTATTTTGGCTTAAAAGCCATTTAGTTTGACCAATGAAAATACTCTCTTATCCCTTATAAGTTTTTATAATACCAAAATTACCCTCGATCAACAAAACCCTAAAATATTGTACTTCTATTTCCTTCACTCTGCCCTTCTCTTCTTTCCTCTTCATCTCTGCTTCATCTTCATTTTTCTGCACCTTTTCTTCAACACTTTCCATGGATATGTCAATTGGAGTTCGGCGTTAACTAAAAGCTCACATTTTATGGACTGTTAATAATTAACTTTCCAACAAGAAAAGTACTACTATGATAAATAAGTATAATATTCCCATCTTTTCTTTATTTTTTGACTTTTTAACTAATATTTGACAACAATATTCGGATTCTAATTAATTTGGATTTACGCTTCAGATTACACAAAACCAATTAAAAGAGAAAGTATTTTCTTTTAATTATTTTATATTTTTTGCACTCTGCCTCTAATTAAAAATAAAGTGTTGTATCATCTCACTATAATGTTAATAACTTTAAAGATATTTTTGTCTTTTTAATAAGAAAAAATGGTTACCAGCACTTATTTGTCAAATACTTTAATAATGTTATAAAATAGAAGTCTATTTAAAGTGAATGTCTAAGAGTTTTAGCTTGAAGCTAAGTCATTCCTCTTCCTATAAATAGAGGGGTCTTACCCCATTGTAAATCACCCCAAGTATTAATAAGAATACTTCTCTCTCTCCCTATTCTCTCTCTATTTGCTCTTGTTCTTGAGTTAGTGTTCTTGTCTTTTATATTATTTCATAACACGTTATCAGCACGAGACTCTACCGTCTCAAGAACCATTCTCGAGAAATCTAAGGTATTTCCCTCTTCCTAATTTAATTTTCGATTATGTCTGACATTACGAAAAGAAAGTTCGTTGCCCTTGAAATTTCGGGCAAGAACTATATGACATGGGTGTTGGATGCTGAAATCCACTTAGATGCTATGGGTCTCGGAGACACCATCAAAGATAGAGAAAAAGCATCCACCCAAGAATGTGCGAAGGCCTTGATTTTATTGCGCCACCACCTTGATGAAGGTTTGAAGATTGAATATCTCACCGTCAAGGATCCACTCGTCTTGTGGAACGGCTTAAAGGAGAGATATGACAACCTGAAGTTGGTCACTCTGCCACAAGCACGATATGATTGGACTCATCTGAGGCTCCAGGACTTTAAGTCCGTTTCTGAATATAATTCTGCTATGTTCAGAATTACTTCCAAATTGAAGCTATGCGGGGATAATATCTCCGATTATGATATGCTTGAGAAAACGTTTACAACGTTTCATGCCTCCAATATAGTACTGCAACAACAGTACAGAGAGAAAGGCTTAACAAAGTACTCTGAACTGATTTCTCTTCTACTAGTGGCTGAGCGAAATAATGACCTGCTCATGAGAAATCATGAAAATCGACCCACTGGGTCTACACCACTGCCTGAAGCAGATAAGGTGCACTCTCATTATGCCAAACATGAAAAGGACCATGGTCATGGTCGTAAACGGGGTCATAGCCAGGGACGTAGACAAGGAAGAAATTCCAATGAAGTCCGTCACCCCCCCGAAGAGAGATAACCACCGAAAGCAGAAACGGGGTCATGAAGATCCTAAGGAAAATGGTTCAGAAACGATATGTTATCGTTGCGGTGGGAAAGGGCACTGGTCAAAGATTTGCCGTATACCAAGACACTTGGTTGACCTTTATCAAGCATCTCGAAAGAGAAAAGGCCCTGAAACAAATTTTGTCTATGATGACGATGAGGACATCACCCACCTGGATGTGGCAGACTTCTTTAAGCAACCCGATGGGAAAATAGACCACCTAATCGGCGATGGATCCGTGATGAAAGAAGATGGAGTTATTTGATTTTGTTCTACTTATTTGTATTAGTTAGTGAATAAACTAATAGTCATTAGTATTAGCTCGTATTAGTTAGTTCATGATGCAATGTTAGCAGTAGTTCTTTAGAATATCTTCAATATGCTCAAATATCAATAAAACTTTTATTTTCCAGTGGGGGTAAACGACTAGCCTGAAAAACTAGTCGATTATCAACTATTTTCGCATTAAAGTTGAAAAACAATTGATCAACAATCGATTGTCGTTGACTAACAATCGATTGTCTTGAAACAGTGAGGTCTGGAATTTTTCAAAAATCATCCACAATCGATTGTCGTTGACTAACAATCGATTGTCTTGAAACAGTGAGGTCTGGAATTTTTCAAAAATCATCCACAATTGATTGTCTTTGTCTAACAATCGATTGTCTTAAAACAGTGTGATCTGAAGTTTTTCAAAAATAACAAATAATCGATTGTGTGTGTTTAACAATCGATTGTCTATGTTCAAACAATCGATTGTGTGTTTAATAATCGATTTTCTTATGAAAAACGCTGAAAATTTTCAAACTGCAAAGTAATCAATTATCGATAACATATCTGATTTTGTTAGTCAACTGTTAGCAGCAGATTTTGAAAATATTATGTGACACAAACGAATTGAAGTTGTTTATTCTCATGTTCGTATATTTTCTTTTGTATATCAAACCATGGGAATTAAATTGATTGAAGGCTCCGGAAGAGCAACTGTAACTCTGCCCAAAGGCATGACGTTTATCTTAGAGAATGCAATATTCTCCTCCAAGTCTAAGAAGAACTTGTCGAGTTTTAATGATATCAATGTTCTCCTCCAAGTTTAAAAGGAACTTGTTGAGTTTTGAGAATCCATTTTAGAGAATGCAATATTCTCCTCCAAGTCTAAGAAGAACTTGTTGAGTTTTAAAGATATCATTCAAAATGGATATCATATTGAGACAATAGATGAGAATAATCTTGAATTCTTCATGAAAACGAGGCTGCCCATTTCGGTTTGGGTTCACGCCATTTTTCATGCAGCAATGCTAGTTAGTCGGCTGCCCACTTTGGTTTGGGTTCATGCCATTTTGCATGCAGCATTTTAGTTTGTCGGCTGCCCACTTCGATTTGGGGTCACGCCATTTTGCATACAGCAATGCTAGTTCGTCTCTGACTGACGAATTGACACAAATATTCCCCGTTGCAATTGGTTTTGGGTCATGGACCCAATATATCCCATTTAAGAATTTTTGGATGCGCAGTATATGTGCCTTTAGCACCGCCATCCTGCACCAAAATGGGTCTGCAAAGAAGGTTAGGAATATATGTTGGGTTTGAATCGCCCTCCATCATTCGCTACCTCGAAACATTGACAGGCGACTTGTTTACTGCACGATTTGCAGACTGTCGATTTGATGAGACACTTTTCCCAAAATTAGGGGGAGAAGTTGGTGAAACCAAACGGGAAATTTTGTGGAAAAATGCATCATTATCTCATCTTGATCCACACACCTCTATTTGTGAGAAAGAGGCACAAAAGATTATCCATTTGCAGAGAATAGCAAATCAAATGCCTGACGCATTTATAGATTTGAAAAGGATAACAAAATCACATATCCTCGAAGTGAATGTGACAACATCTGATCCACAAATACATATTCATTATTGGAAGAATATGAAGATGAAATTGGTATTAAATATACCACACTCACCCCTAGAAGATGTTTGAGATGATATATGGCATGAATGATCGTTGGTCACGTACCTATTGTACGCCAAAGTATTTTGGAAATATGACTATTAAAGGACAACGATAATGCAAGAAGCATATCTTGCATATAAGTTTGACATGACCATAATGGTATAACTTTCTCTTTAAGAAAGATATTCACCACATGGATGTTGATGAATCTGTGGTAGTACAAAAATAATTGAGAGCTCTAGAAGAGCCAATTATTACTGTGTTGGAGAAACACAATTGAGTATTGTGCTGTAGTAAGTCTCAAAGAAACTTATTCAGTTTCCAAAGTACACGCGAAAGCGATTGATTATATTGAGACTATAAATAAAGGAAGGCTTTGATATCTCCTATTACTACAACTTGTAGCGGGGTAATTTGCATATGAAAAGCTACCCGCTTTGTTCTCCAGTTTGTACTACACAAAAGAAAGAATGTCACAATAAAGTGGATATCTATTGGTATTAAAACCCATGTCATAATAAACCCGAAGTTTATTGATAAGTGCACATGTCATGGTGTAAATTTGAAGTTTACCAATATTGATAATTTATTCAGTTGACATTCGTGTTAGCCATCTCATTTTATGTATGATGTGCAAATTCACATAGGTGAATATCAAAGAACTAGAAAGTTCTTTACGAATTCTCTTGTATCACTTGTTCTCATTAATGAACTGACCAACTAAAGAGTTCGGGTTGAAGCCCATAAATTCTGGAAATATCAAAGGTGAATATGGGCCCATTCACCTGCCATGTATACCAAATATGATGCATCTATGATATGGTTACATGCGCAATTGTTATTAACCCGCAGCCTGGCCGGTGCTTGCGAGGTAAATTGCTCAGTAATCTAACTTCGAGCATAATTTCCAGATTTTCTACTCAAGATAGTTCATCTTGATAAGTTGGTTTATATCAAAGTTGGTTTAGCAAGATAATTATTGAGTGCTTCCACTTAATAGCTAAACTGTTTCTTATGAGAACAAAGTTATATATATCAGTTTGATATACGTTGTATACGAGAGTATATTATATTCTCCCCTCACATGTGGTTCAGGGTCAGGAACCAAATAATTTCATCTTATTATTAATGTGCCGTTTATATTGACATGATAATGCACAAAGATGATTTCCCAAAGTTGAGGAAACAAGTTAGCTTTACTAACATGAGGGGGAGACATGATAAACACTTGAGAAAAGGTTACATGGGATGAATTATCATTTGTATATGTATATCCCCGAATATCATGATATGAACCTGAAGTTCATAAAAGGGATAATTCAATTGCAACATATTGCAAAGCATGCTATACGCATTTGCTGACCCAAAGAAAGTAACTAAACGGAAGAGATACAATTCAAGAAGAATTGATTCCATATGAAAGACATGTAGTTTTGAACCTATAGTTCAAATGCTTGAAAGTATAAAGTCAAAGGTATGTATAATCAGTTCTCAATATCTTATTTGTTTAGCATGACATGGAAAACTTGATATACATCTAAAGTCTATTATATGGCTTATATGACTTAACTTGAAAGATTTAAGTTGCTTGAAGCATATGCAATTCGTGGTCCTGAAGTACCACATCCTAAGTGCAATTTGTGTACATATGTATCTTGCTATAACTATAAGCATGATGGCATTGAGAATGCATCTATGGAGATATTGAAGAGTTATTCCACGATATTATATGAAGATGTTCATATCTATCAAGAATGATGATTTCAAGGTACGGAATATTTATTCAAGTCAATATGGTTGATTTGTCAAATCTCTACCAAAGATCGTTTTGAAGATGATGCACAAGATTGGAATGCAAATGCTCAAGGATATAAATTGATGTACTCATTAGGGGGAGTCAATGCGCGTTGCACTCTTTTTCCCTTACAAGGTTTTTTCCCACTGGGTTTTCCTTGCAAGGTTTTTAACGAGGCAACCAATAGGCGCATATTCAAACATGTGTACTCTTTTTCCTTTCTTTAATTTTTCCCAATGGGTTTTGGTTTTAAGGTTTTATGAGGCACATTATTGAATAGACATTCAAGGGGGAGTGTTATAAAATAGAAGTCTATTTAAAGTGAATGTCTAAGAGTTTTAGCTTGAAGCTAAGTCATTCCTCTTCCTATAAATAGAGGGGTCTTACCCCATTGTAAATCACCCCAAGTATTAATAAGAATACTTCTCTCTCTCCCTATTCTCTCTCTATTTGCTCTTGTTCTTGAGTTAGTGTTCTTGTCTTTTATATTATTTCATAACAAATAACCTTTTTTAAGGTTCAACATTTTTATCCAAATATATAATTACTTATTTATAAAATAAGTTCCAACACTTAAAAGCTACTTTTACATATTTATATTTAAAAACCATTTTTTAAAGCCAATCCAAACGGCTCCTAATGTGAATGCCGAATCTTAACGTCAAAATGTAAGACTAATATGAACGCGCTGACTAATTCTAGTTGGTCGCATTTTACTTATATGATTTTGGGAGGGGTTAAAAAAAAGGAATAAATCTATTACTACAATATAAATTGGTATAACAATTACCATATAAAATTATCTTAAATTGGGTAATTTTTTATATATTTTATTTTATAAATATAATGTCTGTATCAACTTGTACATATTTTAACTATTTTCACGAGTTATTTATTCCCTCCATTAATAATAAATAGCAGATAACTACTTAAATAAACGAGAAGAAACTTCATATTCTCAAAAAAGCACTATCCAAATAATACTTAACTTACTTTGTTACCAAGCAATCAAAAAACTCTTTGGAAGTCATATTCACAACATGATCAAGTTTGGTTAACCAAAAGAAACCTCTCTAATTCACTTTTCCTTCCAAACTCAGTTCCTAAGCAATTTCTTTCCTTGTTTTCTTTTGTGTTGTAATATTTGGTATCACTTAGGCAGTGTGTGTCAAAATGATTTACTCGATGAATCATTTGGATTGGAAAGCTTTTCATCTGATTTTGATTGACTTAAATTTGAGACATAGTTAACTATTAATCTTCTATCTCTTTCGGTCATAATATTCATAAGGTGTCATACTAAAAAGAAAATTTAATTAATTCATTATACAATTACCATTTCATTGAAAAACACATAAATAACTACTTATTATTATCCCTTTAAAACTTTATGTATTCAAAATTGAATTAGAATTGATTTTAAACTATCTCGTGTTCCACGCTATTTGAAGATCCAATTTCTTACATTATTTTTTCGCATTGTCGTTATACTTGTTTTCACACTTTCCATTCATAATTGTTAAAATATTTAAAAACCGAAATAACATTCAAATCTTTACTACTACTTACTAATAGGGTGTACAAATAAAACCAATAATTCGTACCAATTCAAAAAATCGAGGAAAAAAAATACTCGATTATGGTTTGCTTTGATTTAATTTGGTGTTGGGAAAAGAAACCCGACCATAACTGGTTTGATTTGATTTTAACTAAAAAAGTCAAACCGAAACCGAACCAACCCGATATTATAAGTATATAACTTTTAAATTCATTTAATACATAAACGCATTTATTATAGTGTAGTTTATAAATATTTCTTAAGTTTTTTCAGAGTTTTATTTTTTAACGTACTATAGTCCATAAATATTTGTAACTCAAATAGATAGTAAACTAAAATCAAATCAATGCTAATGCTAATAAAAGACATTCAATTCAATTGTACTATAAATAAAAGTAGTATTGAATATCTAATTTTTAGTTTTTTCATAGTTTAGATAAAATGCATCTTATTTTTCATTAGTATTTAGGCATATAAATAATAGTACTTATTAGTTGTATATTTTAACAAAAATTATATTTGTTTTCGTTATGGCATATTAATAATATTTATTTTATGCGATTTTATTATTTTATTATTAAATATTTTAATATAATACTATTACTCATCTCATATTTATGCGTGTTATTCTATAAAAAATTATCTTATATAATTTTATCTTATTAGGATTAAAAAAATATTTGATTATAAAAAAAATTCGAAAAAATACGAGATTGTTATGAAATAATATAAAGACAAGAACAATAATGCAAGAATAAGAGCAATAGAGAGAATAGAGAGAGAGAAGTATTCTTATTGATACTTAGAGATTGTTAGGGATGTATTACAATGGTAGAAGACCCCTTTATTTATAGGGAGTGGGATGATCTAGCTACCAATAATATGACTCTAGAATCTCTCTAGTTAAAGACATTCACCTTAAATAGAAGTGTAAAATCTCTCTATTTATAACACTCCCCCTTGAATGTCTATTCAATGACGTGCCTCGTTAAAACCTTAAAACAAAACCCAATGAGAAAAATTAAAGTAAGGAAAAAGAGTACACATGTTTGAATATGCGCCTATTGGTTGCCTCGTTAAAAACCTTGCAAGGAAAACCCGGTGGGACAAAACCTTGTAAGGGAAAAAGAGTGCAACGCGCATTAACTCCCCCTGATAAGAACATCAATTTATGTCCTTAAGTCTTCGCATCCCGATCTTGTGAACTAGCTTCTTGAAGGTTGACTTTGGTAGAGATTTTGTGAACAAATCAGCCATATTGTCGCTTGAACGAATCTGTTGAACATTGATATCACCATTCTTTTGAAGATCATGTGTGAAGAATAACTTTGGTGAAATATGCTTCGTTCTATCTCCTTTTATGAATCCTCCCTTCAATTGAGCTATACATGCTGCATTGTCTTCATACAAAGTTGTGGGTAGTTTATCACACTTCAAACCACATTTGTCTTGGATATGATGTATTATAGACCTCAACCACACACACTCCCGACTTGCTTCATGAATAGCAATTATCTCGGCATGATTAGATGAAGTAGCCACAATTGATTGCTTAGTCGATCGCCAAGATATGGCGGTTTCTCCACAGGTAAACACATAACCCGTTTGAGATCGAGCCTTGTGTGGGTCGGACAAATATCCAGCATCAGCATAACCAACAAGATCCGGGCTGTAATTCTTGCCATAAAATAAGCCCATATCGGTAGTTCCCTTTAGGTACCGCAATATGTGTTTGATCCCATTCCAATGTCTCATCGTAGGAGCCGAGCTAAATCTTGCTAAGACATTAACTGAAAAGGATATGTCAGGCCTTGTAGTATTTGCAAGATACATTAGTGCGCCAATTGCGCTAAGATATGGTACTTCAGGACCAAGTAGCTCTCCATTCCTTTCTTGTGGTCGGAATGGATCTTTGTTCACATCAAGTGATCGAACAACCATCGGTGTACTTAAAGGATGTGCTTCATCCATGTAAAACCGTTTCAGTACCTTTTCTGTATAGGTAGATTGATGAACAAAAATTCCGTTTGCCAAATATTCAATTTGCAAACCAAGACATAGTTTAGTCTTTCCGAGATCTTTCATCTCGAATTCACCCTTTAGATAATCAATTGCCTTTTGGAGTTCTATAGGGGTTCCAATAAGGTTTATGTCATCGACATATACGGCAAGTACAACAAATTCCGATGTTGTTTTCTTTATAAAAACACACGGGCAAATGGCGTCATTTATATAGCCTTCTTTTAACAAGTACTCACTAAGACGATTATACCACATTCGTCCAGATTGCTTTAGACCATACAAGGATCTTTGCAATTTAATTAAGAACATTTCCCGAGATTTTGAATTATGCGCGTTTGGCATCTTGAGTCCATCGGGAATTTTCATGTATATCTCATTATCAAGTGAGCCATAAAGATAGGCAGTAACCACATTCATTAAGTGCATTTCAAGCTTTTCATGTACAGCAAAACTTATGAGATAACGAAAGGTTATCGCATCCATTACAGGCGAATATGTCTCTTCATAATCGACACCAGGCCTTTGAGAAAAACCTTGTGCAACAAGGCGTGCCTTATATCTTTGTACCTCGTTTTTCTCATTTCTTTTGCGTACAAAGACCCATTTATAGCCGACAGGCTTAACACCATTAGGTGTTTCAACTATAGGGCCAAAAACTTCACGTTTTGCCAGCGAATTCAATTCTGATTGAATTGCTTCTTGCCACTTTGGCCAATCCTGTCTTTTTCGACATTCTTCAACAGATTGAGGTTCGAGATCCTCACATTCTTGCATAATGCTAGATGCGACATTATAAGCAAAGGCATTATCCACCACAATATCCACTCGATTAATATTTGCCTCAATATTAATTGGATTTAGGGATAGTTCCGTATTTTCCAGAGTCTCGGGCTCAATGGATTCTTCATGAATCTCAGAATTTGTTAAATCATGAGATTCTTTCGTGGTGTCATTTTGATCATTCTTTTTCCTCTTTCTAGGATTTCGATCTTTGGAACCTAATGGTCTGCCACGCTTCAGGCGTGCATTTGACTCATTGGATATGACACTAGATGATTGTCCAACAGGGACATCAATACGGATTGGAACATTTTCCGCGGGAATGTGGGATTTCGTTATCCTCTTCAAGTCCGTAAATGCGTCAGGCATTTGATTTGCTATTCTTTGCAAATGGATAATCTTTTGTACCTCTCTTTCACAAATAGAGGTATGTGGATCAAGATGAGATAATAATGCATTTTTCCACAAAATTTCCCGTTTGGTTTCACCAACTTCTCCCCCTAATTTTGGGAAAAGTGTCTCATCGAATCGACAGTCTGCAAATCGTGCAGTAAATACGTCGCCTGTCAATGTTTCGAGGTAGCGAATGATGGAGGGCGATTCAAACCCAACATATATTCCTAACCTTCTTTGCGGACCCATTTTGGTGCGGGATGGCGGTGCTATAGGCACATATACTGCGCATCCAAAAATTCTTAAATGTGATATATTGGGTTCATGACCCAAAACCAATTGCAACGGGGAATACTTGTGGTAATTCGTCGGTCTGAGACGAATTAGCATTGCTGCATGTAAGATGGCGTGACCCCATACCGAAGTGGGCAGCCTCGTTCTCATAAGTAATGGCCTTGCAATCAACTGCAGGCGTTTAATTAACGATTCTGCAAGACCGTTTTGAGTGTGAACATGAGCTACAGAATGTTCAACTTTTATCCCGATTGATAAGCAATAATCATTAAATGCTTGGGATGTAAACTCAGCAGCATTATCCAGTCTAATGGACTTGATTGGATTATCTGGAAATTGTGCTCGTAGTCGAATTATTTGTGCCATTAATTTCACAAATGCAAGGTTGCGTGATGACAACAGGCACATATGAGACCATCTACAGGATGCGTCTATCAAGACCATGAAATACCTAAACGACCCACTAGGTGGGTGAATAGGTCCACAAATGTCCCCTTGTATACGTTCCAGAAACGTGGGTGACTCAGTCCCAACCTTTGTTGGTGATGGCCTGATAATCAACTTGCCTTGATAACACGAAGTGCAAGGATATTCATTATTCGAAAGAATTTTGAAATTCTTTAACGGATGCCCATATGAGCTTTCTATAATCCGTCTCATCATGACCGATCCTGGGTGTCCCAATCGATCATGCCAAAGTACAAAGGTATTGGAATCAGTAACCCTTTGGTTTACTGTTGAATGTGCCTCAATTGCACTAATTCTTGTCCAATACAGGCCACAAGATAAAGACGGGAATTTCTCAATAACCCTCTTTTGGCCGGAGACATTCTTTGTGATGACGAGATATTCAAGATTATATTCATCCATTGTCTCAATATGATAGCCATTCCGGCGTACATCTTTAAAACTCAACAAGTTTCTCTTAGACTTGGAGGAGAACATTGCATTCTCTATGATTAACGTCGTGCCTTTGGGCAGAGTTACAATTGCTCTTCCGGAGCCTTCAATCAATTTACTACTTCCAGAGATTGTAGTAACGTTTACCTTACACATATTTAGTTGAGAGAAATATTTCTTTTCTTTGAGTATTGTATGTGTAGTACATGAATCAACTAGGCAAATACTTTTACAGTTGGACGTCGATCCAAGTTCTCTTTGTGAGATATCCATATTTGATTACTTTGCAGTTTGAAAATTTCAGTTTAAGCATTTTCTTCAAACAATCGATTGTTAAACACAAACAATCGATTGCTGAACATTGACAATCGATTGTTAAACACACACAATCGATTATTTGCTATTTTGAAAAATTCCTGAGCACACTGTCTTAAGACAATCGATTGTTAAGCATAGACAATCGATTGTTGATGATTTTTGAAAAATTCCAGATTACACTGTCTAACGACAATCGATTGTTAGACATAGACAATCGATTGTGGATGATTTTTGAAAAATTCCAGATTACACTGTCTAACGACAATCGATTGTTAGACATAAACAATCGATTGTGGATGATTTTTGAAAAATTCCAGATTACACTGTCTAATGACAATCGATTGTTAGACATAGACAATCGATTGTCGATCAATTGTTTTTCAGCTTTAATGCGAAAATATTAGATAATCGACTAGTTTTTCAGGCTAGTCGATTACCCCTACTGGAAAATAAAAATATTATTGATATTTGGGCATATTGAAGACATTCTAAAGAACTACTGCTAACATTGCATCATGAACTAACTAATACGAGCTAATACTAATGACTTTTAGTTTATTCACTAACTAATACAAATAAGTAGAACAAAATCAAATAACTCCATCTTCTTTCATCACGGACCCATCACCGATTAGGTGGTCTATTTTTCCCTCGGGTTGCTCAAAGAAGTCTGCCACATCCAGGTGGGTGATGTCCAAGTAGTCGTCATAGACAAAATTTGTTTCAGGGCCTTTTCTCTTTCGAGATGCTTGATAAAGGTCAACCAAGTGTCTTGGTATACGGCAAGTCTTTGACCAGTGCCCTTTCCCACCGCAACGATAACATATAGTTTCTGAACCATTTGCCTTAGGATCTTCATGACCCCGTTTCTGCTTTCGGCGGTTATCTCTCCTTGGGGGTTGATGGACTTCATTGGAATTTCTTCCTTGTCTACGTCCCTGGCTATGACCCCGTTTACGACCATGACCATGGCCCTTTTCATGTTTGGCATAATGAGAGTGCACCTTATCTGCTTCAGGCAGTGGTGTAGACCCAGTGGGTCGATTTTCGTGATTTCTCATGAGCAGGTCATTATTTCGCTCAGCCACTAGTAGAAGAGAAATCAGTTCAGAGTACTTTGTAAAGCCTTTCTCTCTGTACTGTTGTTGCAGTACCATATTGGAGGCATGAAACGTTGTAAACGTTTTCTCAAGCATATCATAATCGGAGATTTTATCTCCGCATAGCTTCAATTTAGAAGTAATTCTGAACATTGCAGAATTATATTCAGAAACGGACTTAAAGTCCTGGAGCCTCAGATGAGCCCAATCATATCGTGCTTGTGGCAGAGTGACCAACTTCAGGTTGTCATATCTCTCCTTTAAGCCGTTCCACAAGATGAGTGGATCCTTGACGGTGAGATATTCAATCTTCAAACCTTCATCAAGGTGATGGCGCAAGAAAATCAAGGCCTTCGCACAGTCTTGGGTGGATGCTTTTTCTCTATCTTTAATGGTGTCTCCGAGACCCATAGCATCTAAGTGGATTTCAGCATCCAACACCCATGTCATATAGTTCTTGCCCGAAATTTCAAGGGCAACGAACTTTCTTTTCGTAATGTCAGACATAATCGAAAATTAAATTAGGAAGAGGGAAATACCTTAGATTTTTCGAGAATGGTTCTTGAGACGGTAGAGTCTCGTGCTGATAACGTGTTATGAAATAATATAAAGACAAGAACAATAATGCAAGAATAAGAGCAATAGAGAGAATAGAGAGAGAAGTATTCTTATTGATACTTAGAGATTGTTAGGGATGTATTACAATGGTAGAAGACCCCTTTATTTATAGGGAGTGAGATGATCTAGCTACCAATAATAGGACTCTAGAATCTCTCTAATTAAAAACATTCATCTTAAATAGAAGTGTAAAATCTCTCTATTTATAACATTAAAAATTGTAACTTTTAAGCTTAAAAATAGTCGAAGGCAAGTTTAGGGAAATACTTCACGGAACCACAACATACAAAAATTAAAATAAAATAAAGGAAACCAATTTATTTACGAAAAAGGAAAAGCAAAATTAGAAAACCAAGAAAGCGCCTGGGAAAGCACTACACCTTACACACAGTAGCAGCATTTCTCTGAATATTCTCAAATTAGTGGTATTCGCCGGGAAACTTCATCTTTTCCGATCACCGGTAATTTTTCTTGAAAACCGTTTACTCTTTTAATGTGGTTATGGGTTCACTTTGATCATCTTTTGACTACTGCTAAAGCTTTGATCTTTTAGTTTATGCTCATTTCCATGTGTCTTTACAGTGTGAAAATTATAACTATAAATTAAAAGAAAACAAAGATAAAACCCACTACAGCAGCTTATAAAAGCATGGCTTTTTATTTGTGGGTTTTGGTAAAAATGAATTCTTTAGATAGAAGGTGGGATTGCATATACTTTCCTTATTGTAGGTTTATCAAAAAAAATCTTGCTTTATTTTGGATTTTTTTTCTTGGCATGTTTAGTTTGATGAGTACAGTGGAGCTCAGAAATTATGTATTGTTCACCCTGCAATTAGTCTAAAAGGGAATTCAAGTGTTAAGCCTTAGTTTAAACCCCACCTGGTTTAAGTGTTCGGCAATTTGAAGTATCATTTCTTTGTAGTTTCTGTTCTGGAGTTTAAATTTGATGAGCATTGAGCTTGCTCAAATAGGAGAAATGATGTTGTGTTTTGCCTTCTGTTTCCGATTTTTCTTTGTTGATCCATCTTTCCACTTCATACATGCATGTCTTTGGTGGTATTTTATGTGCTCAGGACCAAGAATGGTACTAGTATTTTGAAACTACATATGCAAAAACTACTGCCATCTAAAAGAATTTCCTTTTGTGTTTTTTAATTATTAATGTTATTATCATATTGGGGGTGAGGGAAGCGTGAGGAGGAGGAGGGAGGAGGGAAGTGGTGGAGAGTAAAATACGGCAATATGAATCTTCACCAACATGGTAAAAGGTGTGTAAACTCATCAAGGAAGCTATACCCTAATCCCCTTGTAGATGAAATTCCTTCACTTGATGTTAGTGAAACATGGCAAGAGGGGTTGCTCTGATGGTAAGCAACCCCCACTTCCAACCGAGAGGTTGTGAGTTCGAGTCTCCCCAAGAGCAAGGTGGGAAGTTCTTGGAGGGAAGGATGCCGGGGGTCTATTTGGAAACAGCCTCTCTACCCAAGGGTTGGGGTAAGGTCTGCGTACATACTAAAACCCACTAAGTGGGATTATACTGGATTGTTGTTGTTGTTGGTGTTGTTGATGTTAGTGAAGCATGTAGCTGGACATTAACAGCACAGTATTCAATTGTATTGATGGAAAATTCCCTAGCTCAGTGGTTATTAGTTTACTACCTCTTCTGTAAAACTGGAAATGAGTTCCATCGCAATTGTAAATTCAATTTTCTGCCTGTAAAACTCTTTGTTGGATCAATTGTTTTATCTATCGACACATTGCTTGGACAATTCAACTGTTGCAAGCTGTTGTTACCCGAAGATTAGCTGCAAAGAGAACTTTCTACTAGATGGCGTAACATAATCTGACTGTTCAAAATGATGTCTTGCTCCTCATATTTGAGCTGCAAGCTTGAGCTTGCACGTTGTTGAGCTACCTAAGAATGAGAAATAGGTGGATATGTCCAGTTGGAAGCTACTAGTAGTCCAGCTTATCTGTTAAAAATATATCTTTGGTCCTTTACTTAGAGGAGTTTAAGTGTTCTTGGAGCCAATGACTTTAAAGTCCGACTGTCTGAGAGGTTTAGAGTTTTTAATTGTTGACCTGTCATAGCTTTTAAATAGGCTTTTTGTTTTTATTTTTGTTTTTGTTTTTCCTTTCCTTCACTTAGCCTAGGGTCGAGTGGAAACAGCGTCTCTGCCCTTTCTGGTAGGGGTAAGGCTCGTCTACATATTACCCTCCCCAGACCCCACTTTGTGGAACTATACTGGGTAGTTGTTGTTGTTGTTGTTGTCGTTCCTCCTAGGAAAATTGTTCTCACCTTTATCATGCTTCTTTAGTACCTTTGCAGAATTTGGAGTCCAGAATTTTTTAGCTTTGCCTAGATTGATTCCTTTTCAGGGAAGAGGCTCTGGCTTTGGAATTTTACAACTCAATGATTCATTTGAATCCACCAATTTAATTTGTTGAGAAGTCTGAACTATAACGATACTTGGTATAAGCTATGTTCAGTGTTAGCAATTTCCTTCTTTCCATTATTTTGGCATGTATTGGGGTAGGATAGTGGTGATAGAGGGCTCAAAAGTAGAATTATGTCATGAGGAATCAGTGGTATAAAACTATTAATTACTTGGTCTCTACACTCTACCAGTTTTGTTGCTTACCTTATGCAAGACCAAGATGAAACGGTATGCTCTTGGTTCTTTGTTGAGTAAATGTTAGCTGGTCTTTGTAACACCATAACTTGAAGGTGCTTGAAAGGGAAATATCTAACCGAAATTTTCTGCCTCAACCACTTTAAACTTCTGGTCCGTGGTGCTGCTAGTTATTCTTGGCGTTCTAAGGGAATAGGAGCACAGCTTATCCCAAAAGGGGTTTCGAGGCTGTTAGGACATGATTCTTATGTTAGTGCTATTGTGAATTCCGTTAGGGGATTCTTTTTTCTGGATAAGTTCCACTAATGGATTTTATGGAGAAGGGTACTACTCCCTTTGTTTTTTGTGTAGAGAAACGTGTCTGTCTCTTTTGTCAATGTAGATGTACTTATGATTTTCTGTGGAATAGCGCTGTTTTTATTTTCAGCTATTGGCTGGTGATTCCTTTTTTTGGGGGCTTATTGAAAAAAAGGGCCAGGTTTTGGTATAGTTGGGCTAATCTGAACCAAGTTCAGTAAAAAATATGCTCATGTTATGGTTTTAGTTAATAATTACCGTTTCATATGATTATCTGGATTGGTAATGGAACTTTCTTTCCTCTTCATCCTTTTATCTTTCATTATGATGCAATATGACCCACAGAATTCTGAATACGTATGAGAATATCTTCAGTCTCTATGAGTACATATTTTAATTTGTTCATCTGTCTTTTCATCTACAGGTTTCTGGTGTCGAATGATGATGCCAGAGTCAACGGATGATTCAGACAAAGCCAACACTAACCGTGAGAGTCAAGTAAAGGAAGACAGCGAGTATGTGAGGCTTGTTATAAGAAATGAAAGAACATCAGAAGTTGAAACTTCACAATCCCAATCACTGTCCAGAAGAGAGTCTATTATATGGTGGATCAAGGCCATTCTTGGGGTTATTTTCACTGTGGTAATTCTAGTAGTTTTCATTAAGTGGGGAGCACCCTTTCTTTTTCAGAAGGTACTCCTAATTTTTGTTTTGATCATGCTATTATCTATATACTCCATATGTCCCTATTTGGTCAGTGCTCTTTCATTTTTTGTCCGTCCAAAAAGATTGAAACATTTCCATCTTTAGAAACTAGCCACTTTAACATTCCACTTGACATTGACATGACTTGTAGGCTCACTGAGTTTAAACCAAATTGTTTGGTACAAGGGTATTTTGGTATTTCATGCATATTCAGCTTATGTTTCTAAGGTCTCCGCCTCGCCCTTTTTTCTTAATTTTGTGTTAAATCGAACAATGCCAAACAAATCGAGATGGTTTCCTTGAGTTATAGGCATATATGAATCCTCTTATGTTGATTAAAAATGACTGAATGGCATGAGATTCTGGCAGATTGGATCATTTTCTGTTAACAGATGTTACACAGTGCATATAGCATTGCTGGGAATTAATGAATATGTACTATGTTGGGCATCTGCAAATTAACTTTGATTAGTTTTGTGAGCTGCACCAGAAATATTGATAATGAAACTGGAGGTGGAGAAAGATAATACTTCCCCTTTATTTATTAAGCTGGAAATTAGCGTGATTCAGCTCATGATTCTCAGATACGGGACGGACTCCACCTGTACCTTACAAGTGCATTATACTTGCAATGGATATTTTGTTTTTCTTCTTCTGTTTCTTAGTGTAGAAGATGCATAAGTAACGTTTCCTTGTTAATCATTGCATTTTTTAAGTTGACAGATTCTAATTCCAATCCTCCAATGGGAAGCCACTGCATTTGGCCATCCAGTGCTTGCTATCATAATTGTAGCTTCTTTGGCACTGTTCCCGGTATTCCTAATTCCTTCTGGACCATCAATGTGGCTTGCTGGGATGATCTTTGGATATGGACTTGGATTTGTTATTATAATGGCTGGAACAACAGTTGGGATGACCTTGCCATATTTCGTTGGTTTGCTTTTCCGAGATAGAATTCATGTGAGATACCTTTGTGTCTTGTCTAGTTTATTAGTTCATTGGTCTTGTGGACTGGTAATAGTAATTTCCTGTATTGTACTTCACGCTGTTTAGTTGATTGCATCTGCAGCAATGGTTAAAGAGATGGCCTCAGAAGGCAGCGATGATTAGACTGGTGGGAGAAGGGAGTTGGTTTCATCAATTCCGTGTAGTTGCAGTATTTAGGAGTTCGCCATTTCCGTACACAATCTTCAATTATGCAGTGGTAGTGACAAAGATGAGGTTCTGGCCTTATTTTTGTGGATCTATAGCAGGAATGATTCCCGAATCCTTCATTTATATCTACAGGTAAATACCCCACACTGCACCCCTCCCTTCTTTTCTATGTTTATTTGCTTATGTTGTCTTCCTGCAATTTGTATTCAGTGGTCGGCTAATGAGGACATTTGCGGATGTGCAATATGGGAACCATCACCTGACTACAGTTGAGATGGTCTATAATGTTATTTCATTCATTATAGCAGTTATCATTATAGTGGCATTCACAGTCTATGCCAAGAGGACACTGAGTCAACTTGAAAGTGAAAAAGAAAACATTGGTGAAGGCTCTGACTCTAACTGTGGGAGGTTAGAAATGGAACCTCTCCCAACTGAAAACTCCAAACATCCTAGTTTTTGCTCAACTTTGTAGCAAGAGGAATGTTAACCCTCAACTCTGTCTAGGGAACTAGTGTAAATAATTTGAATTGGAGCGGCATGTTTTATATATCCCTCTGTATTTGTATCTAGAAATCAAAAGATGCTTATTGAGAAAAAAACAGTGTTATGTAACTAGAGCTGATACCTGACTAATTGATCCTGGAAAATGAAGACAGCGTTAGATTGTGGAGCATGAACATCTCTCCCTCTCTCAGTGCAAAGACAGCCACGTTTACTTTTGAAAGATTGTTCCATTCTTATTGTGTTCACCAGAAATGCTAATAACTGTATAATTAAGAAAGCTCAACAGAGGAGATGCCTTCAATTGCAGGACTCTTGGAAACACAGATGCTTTCTAGTGTTTCCATGGCCATCTTATTTTGTGTCCATGAACCAGCTCTACCACCTGTTGCCCAGATGTTGAGAAGCTCTTCTACTTGCTGGTTGAATATCTCTGGCTTAAATCTGCTTCCCATCTGTGTCCATGTCAAATTTGCATAAATCACACACAATTCTTATTGAAGAATCAATAATATGAAGGTAGAGAGGCTGTTTCTTTCATATACACACACACATATATATGTGTGTGTGTGTGTGTGTGTGTATATGTGTGTGGTGTGTCTATATATATGTAACTCGTTAAAGACATGGTGTAGAAGAACTTTTTACCTGCGAGACGAGAGCATATAAGGGCAAAGTACTGTAACTACAAAGAACTTGAACAATCACCCTGATACAACAAAATGTACATGGTTACTAGTGTTTCTTGAAATTAAAAAAAAAAAAAGAGTATGGGATGTGAGGGGTTTACCCAATAACAAGTCTTGGAATGATGAACCACTACTCTTCCATGATGCATGATTTGAATCCATAAGTACACTGGAGAATTGTCAATTAACATGTTTTATGTTAGAGCACTCAGCTAGGGTGAGACAAGAAGAAAAAGTGATTGAAGTTAACTTAAATATAGAAAGTGAAGTTGCCCAAAACCAGACGAAGAAAGCAATCTCAAAGGAGTTTTGGAACAAAATGAAGTGAATGAGGTAAAGAACTAGAGTTGGACTGTGAAACCAAAACAATTCATCAGAAGGTCTAACTGGTGTGGTTTCATCTACTGTTGACGACCTCTCTGCAGCCTCTTGAGCCAATTCTGTTATTATGTGTTTCAATTTTGTTCCCACTAGTAGTAATAGCTGCATATTTGTTTTCCACATGTCAAATAAAGCAACTTGTCCGAGATTGAAACATAATTATATGACATGTGTGAATCCTTTGGGGTCTCTCAATAATCTTGCATTGTTGCGAAATATAGCTCAAAATAATAATATAGAACAAGGAAAAATAAGTTAAAAGATATAGAGAGAAAGAGAGGAGAGATTCTTATTTCTTCTTCAACTGTATTATCTTACTTATTTATTACAAGACTTTTATATAGGTACGAAAAGTGAAAATCGCTATTGTGAAATAGTGAGTAGAATGATCACTATTAAACATTTGAAAAAAAGATCTCGGAGGAGATTACGGAGATAATGAAAAAGAGTAGTGAGCATTACTCCCTTGGTGGTTATAGACATCTACTATAATGCAAAATTTTATAATATGTTTGTAATATTTTTTAATAGTGTATAGGAATGTAAAAATCCCAATAATAATTATCTTATCGTTAGATGAATAACTTGAAGTAAACTTTAATTAGCACTTAGCTTTTCACATTTTAAAAAATAGAAGTCAGATTTCAATGGACTTATAATTCAGTGGGCATATTTCATTAAAGTCTTAAGTTTGAAATTGAATACGATTTAAGTTTTACCCAAAATGGCTTCTTTTATTCTTTTCTTTTCTCTTTGAGTTGTTGGCATTAAAAAGGGGGTGGGGAAGAAAAGATTGGGGAAGAATTCATACTCAATGTTTAATTATAAGTTTTTTATTACTTTTTCTTAAAAGTCAAAAATCGATTTGGATTCGCTTGGTCAAAATTCGAGGTTCGGACTAAAACCCGATCATTCATTTACCCACGAGCCTGAATATGCAATAAGTATAATTAGTACCAACTGTTCAAGATCATTTTTCAGAAATTAGCTTGATTATATATAATTGAATCTTAACTATATTATTATCCTAGCTATAATTAGTATATGTATGCTATTTTACCTGATTCGTACAATCTTTTTGAAATCATGCTCTAGTGTCCGCATCATATATTTGTGAAAGTCAAATTTAGGATTGGTTGGACAATGTTCCTATATACATAAACGAATGAATTGTAGTTTAAAAACTGTAGTTCCAATTAAAACATAGAATTGACACAAAGGAATGATAAATGAAAGATAATGGAAAGAATTACTGCTTACTCTAATAAATGCAGTCCGCTAGACAATATAGTCTGACTTGGTTACTGAACCATAAAATTGTTTAAAAAATGCCACCTATTTATATACACATGAAAAAGGTTAACTCTCGTACCAAGAATAAAAAGTGTTACTTTTCCACATTTTTCTTCTGAGGAATATATATTCTGTGTTTGATGTAAAATAAAATATTTCCAAAAAAAGAAAAGTCATTTCCTTGTATTTGGTTGTCAAAAAACATTTTCAAAGTCTTTTTTATTATCAAAATATGAAATTCTCACTTTACGTGAAAGTCATTTTCCTTCACATCTATCTCAATGCTCAGCAATTGCTCCAACCAACAATGAAACATTATCATCAATCTTTAATACTACTACATAGTACATACCTTTTATCAAAATATTATTTGATTGCTAACATCATTATCATTATTTAATAAATATATTTTAGAAAAATATTATTCACTCTCCAACCAAGCACCAAAAAATAATTATCATTACTTATTTTCTATAAAATATTCTTCACTCTTTAACCAAATACTGATTATTTTTCAGAAAAAAAAAATACTTTTTGAAAAATATTTTCAGTCATTCCAAATACGCCAGATCGATCAACTTACCGTCCAACTCACGACAGTGTATTTCCTCCAACGTCTACCAGCTCTATCCATAAATGATTTAAGATAGATAATATGCACTACACAAAGAGGAGATATATGATAAGAATGGACCTTGGGCCTAACTCAACCCCAAAATCTAGTTTATGAGGTGAGGATTGTCCAAGTCATATAAGGAGACCAAAGACCGGGACAACTCAACACCCTCCCTCACGCCCAGATCTCTGGAGCGTGGACAACATAAATGGGGGCCCAACATCGGTAATAATAATTGGGATGATCCTGGATCTGATACCATAATAAGAATGAACTTTGGGCCTAACTCAACTCCAAAAGCTAGCTTATGAGGTGAAGAACTGTATGCAACATGGTATATCATTAAAACCATATTAATATGATACTAAATGCTTTTAATTGTACCAAAATGTACAATAAATTAGGCTCCGTTTGTCCATAAAAAAATTCCTTTTTTAAATTTATTATTTAAAAAGATATGTTGGTCCATGAGTTTAAAAAGCTTTTTACCGTACTTGAAAATAAGTTTTTCAAATATTTCAGAAAAATTTTTTTCTCCACTTACAAAGATGCAACATTTTTTCAAGTGCAATGTATACATATAAAAATATAATTTTAAATTCTAAATAATATTTTCAACTAAACTCCAAATACCATTTTGTTTTCAAACGTTACCATTTTTTATGTCCAAACGCCTACTTAATAAAACAAGTACCTTTCCAAGACGGTAAAGGCCACGTTCGGTAAGAAGGGAAATAAGAACAATGACGATACAGACAACGGCGACCACCCATGTTGGTGTATACTCCATCAACCGTGACTCGTCTTCCGCCATTTTTACTGATTACTAAAGCTTAATTAATGCACGCATCCCCGCTTGATCTGCAAATAACTGAACCATTCATTGTATATAAAGGAAAAATAAAGGTAGAGAAACAGCTGCCATGTCTGAAGCTAAGGCATAGCATAAGTGTGAGAGAGGGAAAAGTAAGCAAAGAACAAATGCTATCACTGTGCTTATGAGAGTTTTCCAATTAAAAAAGACTTAGTATTTGATTAATTAATTAATCAAAGAGAAATTAAAGAGAAAAGTCTCATCAGAATTTATATTATTTTGTTAATTAAATATTTTGGAATACTCTCAAAAAATAACTTCTATTTGAAACTAAAGGTGTGTGTAAAACATGTTTTTTCTTTGCACCATATCTTTCTAAGAAATTCTTACTTCTTTAGAAAAAAGAAATCCAAAAGTACCATTGTCCAACTGACACCTTTGTTTTGCTTAAAACAAAAGGCCTAAGGTGTCCTATTCCCTTCATCTCATTTTTGGAGCTTTGGGATGCTATACCTTGTAAAGGTAGATTTTAGAAAGACGGACACATTTGGACTGAAGCATTCTCATGATTTGGCATCCCACAAAATTCTTGTCGATGGGTTGCCTTAAGACTCCCACATCTTTGTAGAGCAGTGACAATCAATTCTCCCACGAAGACTCGCTTTTACTACTTTTACTACAGCTTCGATGAGTTCCCTTAATCAAGTCATTACCTATGAGTCGACAGCTCATTCTTCAACATGTATGCGGCCAGAGTTTGGACTTTCGCCATTTAGGATGCAGTATTTGGACCACTTCTTCACCTAGATGTGCTATGCTTGTATTGCTTTTTTACAACCTCGTTTTCACAATTTGGGCAGCTCCCATTTCGCCTGCCGCTACTGTGAGAACCGCATTTTCTTCCTTTTCCTCTTGCTAATAAGATCATTCAGTTCGCTTGTTTTTCTCTTGCGTGCATATGGATCAAAAGTAGTTCGAAAGATTACCCAATTCGAAAATTTCAGGATCTATGCTGATTTTCACTCCCCAAAATATTTCGTACTATGCGCCAAGACTTATTAATTATGGTCTAGCCTAAGCTATCCTTTAGGAACGTTTATGAGAGGCGAAGGGGAAGTCAAATGGTGAAAATGCAAGGGTAAACAGATTTGGGTAAATTATTATTATTATTATTATTATTATTATTATTATTATTATTATTATTATTATTATTATTTATTATTATTATTATTATTATTATTATTATTATTATTATTTTGACAAACAGGATATAATATAATATAAGCTATGGAATATTGTTTATTACATTATTACATGCCTTAAGGACATTTGTATTGTCCAAGTTGGTAGCTTATAGCATACTTCAATACTAATATTTTTAACAAAATAAACACATCCCCGTATCTGTAGTCAGATTATTTATATGTTTAGAAGTTGATATTCCTTAACATGATTAAGAACTTCCTTTGCCAGCTTATGGGCTATCTTGTTCCTTTCCCTAAAATTATGGCGGACTGACAGCTACTTCAGATAGAGCATTTACCTCCTGCAAGTGCATAGAATCATATCGTGAGAAGCACAACCAGAATTTAATACTTTGATTACCTCTGTTATGTATGTTTCAATGATCAATGCAGTGTATCCTTTGAAAAGAATGGACATTGGGCCTAACTCAACCCCAAAAGCTAGCTTATAAGGTGAGGATTGCTCAAGCCATATAAGGAGATCAAGGACCTCAAATCCCTCCGATGTGGGACAACTCAACACCCCCCATCACGCCCAGATCTCTGGAGCGTGGACAACATAAATGGGGGCCCAACATCGGTAACAATAATTGGGATGGGCCTGGCTCTGATACCATGAAAAGAATGGACATTGGGCCTAACTCAACCCCAAAAGCTAGCTTATAAGGTGAGGATTGCTCAAGCCATATAAGGAGACCAAGGACCTCAAATCCCTCCGATGTGGGACAACTCAACATCCTTTTGTTAGAGATACGTTGAGACCTTCTTTGAGTGTTTGTAGCTCAGCTTGAAGAGGTAAATTTGCTGGGCATTGATGTTGGAAGCCCATTATCCAGCTACCATTATAATTTCTGAATACGCCTTCTAAACCCCCTAACTTATCTTTTTCTTTGAATGCACCGGCAATATTTAGTTTGTAGAAGTTTGGGTAGGGCTTGTGCCATGCAATTTTAATTGCATAGAAATGAACAGTGAGTTGTTCCTGTGAATACTTAATTTTTTACCTCACCCAAATTTTATACTAGTTTAGTGTAATATTTCTTTTATGATTAATCTTAATATTTTTAAAAACTTTTATTTTACTCTTAGTAGGTTTTATTTTAGAAAAAGAATATACTAACTATATGTTAACATTCTTAGAGTATAAGTTTTACTCCTAGTTTTAAATAAAAGAAAAATTAAAAAAAAATATAATTAGAATTTTAAATGTAAGCTATACTATTTTTCTTAGTATAATTTAAACGGCAATGTAAATATTTAATTTTCTTATGTATATAATATTTAAGTATAAGGTAGCTAACTAATATTTTTAACTATGCATTTTACTTTCTAATTTCTTCACTAATAAAGAGTAAGTAAAAGTTATCAAACAAAAAAAATAAAAAGAAAAAAATTAACTTACAAAAAAAAAAAGCAAAGCAAATAATAATAATAAGTAATAATATAATAAAAAGGGATAAATCTTAAACGATTCAAACAAAAATTATCCTAACCACTTACCTTGATCTTCTTATCCTCCTTTTCCCACTTCAACTCTAACTCTAACTCTTTTACATACCACCCATATTTCTTTTATAAAAAGGAGGCATATCATAAACTAAAAAAAAGAGAAAAAAAGGGAGAGAGAAAAACGTTGGAAAAAAAAAAGAAGCAAAAAAAAGGAACGGAAGAAAGAAACTAGGAAGAAAAGAAAGAAAACAGAGAGAAAAGAGTAAAAAAGCAACGAAAATAAAAGAAAAAAAACAAGGAGAAAAAGCAAACTAAAAAACGAGGAAGAAAGTAATAGAGTTTGGAGCTAGAGTTCGAGATTTCGTTTGCGGTTCCGAGTTCGAGGTTATAGAAAAGTTAGTATTGCTAACTTTGGAAATCAGTAGATTGTGGCTGTAAAAAGAACCTTCACATTACAGGTTTTCTTCTAATCTTTTATTCAATACATTTTAATGTGTTTGTTGGAGCATAAACTGTAAATTGCTATATTATAAGAACTAAGATCTATTATGAAGTTGTTGTGTTACTATAGTTTATATCTCATTTATTATTGGAGTGGCATTTGAGTTTTTTTTCTCTTAATCCTTGTTATGTATATAAAATATTATTCCTTGAATCTTGAGTATGTAAGTATTTTTTTAATTTATTTACTTTTTTGGCTAAAAATTTATCTTAAATTTTTTATGTTATACTAATATCATTGTTAAATGGGTAAGAATAGTTCAAACAATAAAATTATATCTTATACCATAAAAATTATTGATAAAAAGTACTGAACCTAAAAATTAAGTCCATCACGAGTTTTTACTTTTAAGTTTACTAATTTGCGGCAATACCACTTCTAAAAAAATATTAATAAAAAGCTTACTTCCCTTAAAGAGTTCATGTAAAATCCTTATAGTATGTTTTGGGTTTGGAATTTATTTGAAATTATTCTTTTATGTGTTATTTTGAATTTTTTATTTTTCTTGAATTTTTGCATAAAAAACATCACGTCACTCATTGTAATGAAGTGTGATATTTTTATCGATTAGTTTTTTTAGTTTTATGTTGACCTCTTATTTTTTTTCAATGTGACTAATAGAAAATATCTTATTTGGTTCAATTTGTAATGTAGTTTTTTTTCTTCTTAATATTATTTTATTTTATCATCCTTGGATTCTGATTTAGAATTGTTGAAACATTTATTCTTTTATTTGTGTGTGATGTTGACACTGAAAGAATGAGTTTATTGGAAAATTCAGCTCATTAGGACATTTCAAGGATTGTATATTAAAAATAATTGTGAGAGGGTAAAATGGTTCATGAACTAATTCAAGACTAGTTTCAATAATAAAAATATACAATTATATATCTCGAATCTAAAAAAGATAAAATAATTGATATACTATAAAATATGCTATTAGCCCATGTGTTCATACCCGAACCTTGGATTGATATGCTTAAATAATAAAAGGATCATGTGTGCATTCCGCGTCTTGATACCTTTTTAATTTAAAATAATTATGTTATAACCATGTGTACATTCCGTACCTTGATTTATTATTTAATTTCAAGGAAGTACCTTGTGTGCCTCCCCACCGCATATGCCTCCTCTACTTATGCCACTGGTGATGAACTCACTATGGCTATTCAACGTCAAACTCAGAGTTTTTCTTACTACATAGGCGGCTAAACGAAGCCCCAGTCTTGATTTGTCAAACCCCAACCCCTTTATTAGTAGCCGAAGTAAAGGCCAGCATGATATCGGGTATCGCATCTTGGTCAAAATAATTAATAAAAATATAATAAATCAAGTGCAACGATAATAAATAAGCCATAATCAATAAAATACAAGAATAGCTAAAAATTGATTTAAGCCTTACATTAATCCATAGAAGCGACCGTGCTAGAACCACGAGACTCGAGGGGTGCCTTATACATTCCCCTCGGTCAACATAATTCCTTACTCATTCTTCTATTTTCGTAGATCATAAATTAACAGTCAAACCTTTCTTTTGAAAAGGAATTCAAATAAAAGGTGACTTGGAACACCAAAACTCAATTTCAAGTGGTGACTTTAAATAATAAATAATCCATTTTCAAAACGTCACTCTAATTGAAAAAACTCTTTTAACACAACCTCGCAATAGAGTTGTGCGACAAAAAAGAAGTATGACAGTTCCTTTTCAGTAAGGAGCTTATACTCAGTTGCTAGAGCCATGGCGTGTTTAAGATTAAAATTGTAGGTTGTGTTAGAGTGATTGTTGCTATTATTTTTAGCCAAATATTTCATAGGACAAACGGGTATAGCTCTTTCTACATGAGGTAAGGGAAGGGTGTGGTGTTATTCAAATTTCTAATGGTTTGCAGCCAATGTGACGTGTTTTGATGAAGAAAGGCATTAAAACCCCTCATGTTCCAGTAATTGAGGATTGCTTTGCAGTTGATAAAATATGCTCAATTATTTCTTTATCATTTTTACACACCGGATATGTAGGATTTATGTTTATGTTTAGCTTATATGGTGGAGGTAGGATCTACTTGGGAGTTTATTGTGAAGGCATCTCCACAATAAATATTTGGTCTTATTTGGACACCTTATTTCTCAAATCCAGTTAAAGTTCGTTGAATTTTGATTGTTGGGGTTAATTAGTTTATAGTAGCTTTTAGAAGAAAAATTTTCATCCCCGAATAGATCCCAAATCATAGTGTCGTTTGAGCATGTACTAGGGTGTAAAGATAGGATATTGTTCCTTGTTTGTTTGGGTATATTAAAGGAGATTTTTTTCTAGCTCCTGATTATTATTAACCTAAATATCTTTGATGGTAAGGTTATTGCAAGACTTTATGCGAGGGCCCTCCATAAGTTGTCTAAGGTTTGGTGACTTAGGGATTCAATTCGATTGCCAGATGTTCATATTTAAGCTAGTGAGGAATCCATTTTATGCCTATTACAAATCTCCCAGCCTTTCACCATGCATGCTTTCCATATAAAGGAGGTATTTTTAAATTTTTTGATGGAATCATATATTAAAGAAGGATATTTGACCAAGGATTTTTTGTGTTATGGATAAATATCCAAGTGAGGATTGCCAAATTTACTAGGTTTTTATGTTTTGCTGAATGAACTCCAAGATCCCCATTACTCTTGTCCCTGGTCACGGTATCCCAGGAAATAAGGTAAATCTTTTTAGTAGTGGTTATAGAACTCCAAATGAAATTTCTTTAAATTTTGTCAATATGCTTGAGAATTTTAATAGGAAAGTAATTGTATTACATAATATGATTAGGCATACTATTCGGAATAGAAGAGACAAGGGTATTTCTTTCTGCCATGTTGAGAAAGTTTGATTTCCAAGAGGCCAATCTATTAGTCATGTTATCAAGGATAAATTGGCAGTCTAATGATTTTTGTTTGTTATTTATGATTGGGAATCCCAAGTATTTTCCAAAGCTATTATTAATGTTGATGTTAAAAAGCTTTGCCAGAGCCTCGGAGGTGTGTTTGGGGCAATTTTTGAAGACTATTATTTTAGATTTTGTGTAGTTTATTTTTTGGCCTGATATGGTACCAAAAAATTGAGGCCGTTAATAATAGTCGTTGGTGATTCTTTATCAATTCTATACATTAAAGTAAGGCCGTCCGCACAACAAAATGAGATAATAAGCATTAATTCTTTCCCATACTAATAGGAGACCAAGTTGTTATATCTGCATTGTGACGGATTTGGATGGATAGCATTTTTAAGCAGAGAATAAATATGTCGGGGATAAAGGATCACCTTGCGTAATTCTTCTACTAGGGCTAAAGTAGTAACTTCAACCACCATTTACTAGGATAAATGGTCTGTTTGTGGTAATGCAACTCATGATGAGTTTAGAGATCCTAGGGACGAAATTTAAAGTGACAAAGAGTTCTGTATATAAATGACCATTCAAACTGGTCAAAAGCCTTTTCGAGATCTATTTGCAGGACCATATTAGCTTTGGAACCTAATTGTTTATGCATTTTTAATATAAGTTCCTATATTATTATGGCATTATCACTCGTTCATCTACCCTTAATAAAGCTATCTTTGGTACAGACTAATAATCTTAGTTAGATAAAGTTTGAGTCTATTAGTGATAGTCTTTGTAATGATTTTGTAAATAGTGTTGCATAAACCAATAAGCCGAATTTTTTTTAGATTGTCTGCATTTGGAATTTTTGAAATAACATAGAGATATGTATCATTTATGCCTATTGGTTCTTTTCACCTGCTTCATTTCATTTAGTTGTTAATTTCCAGCTTCTTTTAGATGGTATTGTATGCCACCCTTACTCTTGTGCTACTTTCAATTTTGATTTGTTTGTTGCTATGTGGTCCATTGGAGTGGAGATCTGTTCATTTGTTGGTGATCTTATATAGATACATGAGGTGATTTATGGCCTACCCTTCCACATATTTTACAAAGAAAGTTGTCTGCTACATATTGAATTTGTTGTTTGTGTGTACTAATGTAAATAAATTTGTTCACTAATTCTTCTATTGGTAATTCGATACATATTCTAGCATATTTTTCTCTCAAGATTGAAGGCGTGCAAGCATCTACCTTCAATACCCTTCCCGTGGCTCCTCCTATTTTTTGGAGCATTTTGCCGTCATAGAATTTAGTTGGTAATTGAGGGAGTCTAACCCATACCGCTGAATAGAATTCTCTTGCTTCCATTGCAATAAAATGTGGTTGCCACCACTGTATTGGTAAAAAATATTCATAGATGAACCATGGACCTTTTTGTAGAATTAAATTCATATTTTCCTCCTTTTGTAATTTGATTTAGTTATTTTGAATTTCCAGCTTCTTGTAAATGATGTTGCATGCCACCCTTCCTCTTGTGCTACTTTTAATTTTAATTTGTTTGTTGCTATGTGGTTCACTGAAGCGGAGATCTGTTCATTTGTTGGTGATCTTTATATAGATACATGAGGTGATTTTATACTTTTACCGACTAGCCTACCAAATATTTTACAAAGGAAGTTGTCTACTTCTTATTAATTTGTTGTTTATGTGTATCAATGTAAATAAATTTCTTCACTAGTTGTGATTCAATGTCTAGCATATCTTCCTCTCAAGGATGAGGACGTACAAGAATCTACCTTCAATAGCCTTCCTATGGCTCATCCTATTTTTTGGAGCATTTTGCTGTCATAGAATTCAGCTGGTAATTGATGGAGTCTAACCCATACCGCTAAATAGACTTGTTTTGCTTCCGTTGCAACAAAATTTGATTGCCATCACTGTATTGATAGAAAATATTCATAGAAGAACCATGGATCTTTTGTAGAATTAAATTCATATTTTCTTCCTTTTGTAATTTAACAATGAAGTAGTCATTGCCCAAATAGACGAGAGGAAAGTTTTCACTAAGTTTCCATGCCTCTTGGATTTTTTGTTTCAATATGGTAAATGATTCTTTTGACTTGTAGTTTTATTATTAGGGAATTTTTTCATGGATGATAAATTCTTTGTTTGTCATCCATGGTTATGGAGACGGTGATCGAAAGATTCTCATTCTCCTTGTCGTGCCCCCTTTTTTCTCGTGGAGGTCCGGGTTTCAACATTCAATAGGAACAACTCATTTTCTTTTGGGATTTGGATATTCAGAGAGTCGCCACCTAACGGACTAAGGTGTGTTAGTGTACCTAGAGCACATGACTTATATAACTAGTTTGCATTACTAGAGATTAGGGTAAGGGCTCGAAATAACCTTGAAGGGAATGTGTTATGCACCCCTCGCGATCCACAACAGTGGGTCTCGGCTAAACTCAATTATGTGAATTAGTCATTTAACAGATAGGTATTTTAAGCATACATTTGCAAATAAAGAAAGTTTAACATATGGGCAGTCTACACACACATATGTAAATAAGGTGAGGGAAGTCCTAGGTTTGTTAGCCTATAGGATCACATCTGTACAATACCCAATAAGCCTTCCTCAAATAGAGGGGTTACACATGGCATTAACTTACAGGTCATCATATCCTCTACTACCCAATTATCTTTTTCCCCCTCCCCCTTGGTCATAACCTAAAGCATTCTAGCAATCTTAAGATGTATCCTATGTGTGCTCTACCCGTCCCTTTACTTATACAGTCCGGAAGTATTTGAGACTTTAGTTAAGGTGGATCTAGACTCTCATACATTAATTAAAAGGAGAAACTCTAGGCGACATACAAAACATTAAAAGGCTCACACTTTACCTCCATACATAGAGCAAATAAGTGCACATCTCAAACAATAGATTTCAGGTATTTGAGGAAAAGACCTAGAACATGATATCTAGGTGAGCATGACAATCAGAGAATATGCAATGTTGAGTTAAAGGCAAAAGTGTCGAAGACCTATCAGTTTGCCTACTGAATTTTAGAACCTGTTAAATCTGGGCAGTCACAATAAGCAAAGCAGTTTCACAGTTAATTAATCCTTGATTATCTATAGGCTTGCCTAGGCGTGGATTAGCAATAACATGTCATCTAGACATTAATAAAAGACCAAAATTTTTTAATCAGTAATTGACAGACAGATTTTGTTTTTTATTTGAACCTATATGTTGTCTAGTTGCTGAAGAATGATCAAATGCATTACAGAATTAGTTTCACACTTTCATCTCTAAGAGTATGATGTTTAAGTGTTGAGATTGTTTTTATCTGTATTCCTTATAGGCTAGGTGACGACTGATTTTCTACGCGTTCATACTATAGGCATTGTCTTAAACAAATATTGTAAAAATCCTAGCAACGTGGTCTCTAATGCACATAGAACGTGATTATCAAAACATAATTGATAAATGACCTAAAAATTAGATTTTCTTATGCAAGTAGGAGAATATAGAATGGAAGTCTAGAACAGATAGTGTAGTGACCATATAAACAAGTTTTCTAATGCACATAACAATCCGAAAGGCATGGCTTCTAATTCATAGAATAAACATAACAATCATATGAGCATGATTTCTAATGCACGGAGACAATCATAACGATCCTATGAGCATGGTTTCTACCTGATTCCCACAAAAGATATATAAAAGTCCCTCCCTTTTACTAATTTTTCCAATATCTGTTTACAAGAAATTATTATTACAAACCAACACTAATAATGAATTATAGAAGTAAAATTACTACAACTATAGGGAGCCTGAATATAGGCCCAAAAGATACACCTAGCAGATCAAACCTTCAACCAGTCCACAAATGCCATAATCTAATAGTTTGCCCAACAGGATCCCGGTGTGTCAAAGTTTCCAATGGCCTCAGGGACCTCGGGCAATGCCCACACTAGGAAAACCTTCAAAGTAACCCTTTGTGAGCAAGCTTGGAAAGCCAACTCTACTGTGTCAAAGTTCAGAGGAGCCTCAAGGACTCCTACGCAATGCTTTACACTAGAGGGGCAAGACCCTAGGTGCTCTAACAATAAGAGTAGTGTTTGAAAATAGAAGCAGTTTTAAGAAAATAGTTTAAATGTAAACAGAGTCATTGCAACACTCTGAAGCAAATGATTCAGCAATCAAATAACAAACAGAAAACATGGTCATAGAGTCCTAAAGCAAAGATTCCCAGTGCCCAGATTTAGCTTAGTTTATTAGTTAACACTAGGTGGCATATAACATGTTGAGAACAAACAACTACACAGAGAGAGGAGCAGGGGTTGGGAAGTCATATTGGTCATAATAAATAAACATGAGTCTAGTTCATAGAAATACACAGAAGTCTAACTTAAGCAGGAACAAACAAATTGAGAGCAGGACATACATAGATTCAACCAAACATAGGCAGGTAGGTTGTTGTAGTCAACATAGAAGCAAACATGTGATAGCAGTAGACATATAGGTTTGGTCAAGACATAAAAAGGGCATGATAATTATAAGGAATCATGCGGGTTAAGTCAAATAACAGGAAGCATGCAACATAATTAAGTGACAATATATATGTTGATTGAGAACAGAAGCATGAAAATACATAGGTTTAGTTATAGATAGCTAATCTAGAAGATCCTACTGGTTTAGTAACATAAAAGAGACATGCTGGGAGTAGGAAATACACAAATTAAATTCATACAAAGGTTTACATGATATTAAAGTGGGACCGTACCAGTTAGAGAAGCAGAATCAGAAAGTAAAGTAGCAGGATTTGACAGTCTAGTCCTGGCTTTCGGCCGACTAGTCAAATAGATGAGAACAAGTAGCAGAGAGATGAGAGCAGAATTTGTGTGTGAGTGTGATTATGAAATGTTGTTTATGTCTAGAAGAATCATAATAAGAGTATATATAGCACTTAGAGAGTAGAGCAAATAAGGTAAAGAGAATCATAAGTCGATCAATTAGGGGCAATCAAATAATTATATAACCAAATCATGTAAGGGAATCCAGAATAGACCCATTAATTAGGGCTACTTAACGGTCATAGCAAACAAAGCTAATTAGGGTAAAGAATCCAAATCATACTCAAATAGGGAATCAGTAAAAGTACTTGAACCATTCAGATAGTTTAATTAAGGCAAGGCAGGTAAATATTATAAATAAGGTGAAGGAAATAATCAAATAACCAATCAAACTTAGTTGGGGATGTGAAATTAGGGAATTATACCATAAATAACTCTAATTGAATTTTAAATAAGGCGAGAGGTAGGTTTAATAATCATCTAGGGTTAGAACCCTTAAATCCAGTAATCATTTTTACAAATAAGGCAACACGAGCAATCAGAGACCACTCCAAGGGTTAATTAACCTATAGATAGACAAGAGGTGTTAATTAGGAACTCATCGTTAAGTAAAACAATCAGGGATCGGTAAATTAATTTAGTAAACAAAGAAAATCTTAGAAAATTAAGCTAATCAATCAATTATTCAAATAGACAAGATGTTGAAAGCAAACAATGAACAGTCAAACAATTAAACCAGAAATATAACCATGGAAAAAAAGGTGGAACACAAACATATGAAATCTCAAAAGAATCTTTTGCAAAGACGGAGTGGAAACCCTGGATTTTAAAAAGATACTTAGGAGTGATTAGTAGCAAGAAGATTAGGGGAGCATTAAAAAAATAGCCATGGAAACAAAAAGCACCTCAAACATATAGAGATTCAAACAGAAAAAACTAGAGAAATCAAAAACCTAAATATCATAGTTCTAAAAATCGGTTAGTAGTAAAGGAATAAGAGAAACTTAAAGAAAAATCACGGAAACTTGAAAACATTTGAAGTATGTAGAAAATCGAAAAGCAGATAACAAAGAACCCAAATATAAAGTAATATAGTGCTAAAATCTGTTAATTAGCAGGGAAACAGAAGAACATTAAAGAAACAATTGGTGACGAACTCAGAATCTCTCGAGATCTGGAAGGATCAGTGTTTAAAATTAGGTTTAAAAGAAAGAATGAAAGGGTGGCGGGAATCCAGTCTCAACCAAGATATTTGAACAGTAAAAGCATCAGAATAGTAACACTCACAACCATAGACGGACTCTCAGAGTGTCTTGAACCAGATCTGGTTAGATCTCTTCGAGATTTTGCTAGGAAATCATAAGAAAGAGCAACCAGGAGACGTAGAAGAGCAGTAGGAGCCTCAAACGATCATGAAAATCCATGGATTGAATAGGAATCAAAGGGATTAGGGCTGCTTTTGGGTGGCTGCGGCTAGGGTTAGGATTAGGTCTCAGAGAGATAGAGTGCATTAGGAATTATACGGCGGTTGTTTGGTAAAAAATGAATTAGGTTTGGGGGGGTCATTTGGTTAAATTTGGTAAGAAGTGATGGTGGTCATTGATCTCTGTGATCAACAGCCATGATTGAAAGGTTTGGGGCGGAATTTTAATTCGATTTGGGCCTGGTCTTAGTGGATTAGGGATTTGGGGTTGAAATTGGACCATTTAGTTAGAGTAGGTCCGAAATAAAAGGGATCATTTGTTAAATATACATTTAATCGCTAAAATAATTTTTAAAAATAGTTAATAAATTATAAAAATTATTTTCATACCTTAACATTTTAAAAATATAAAAGGATATTTTCCGGTAAAATAACGTAATAATGCATGCATGTGTTATAATTGCAAAGTAATTGCAATTGTAACTTAAAAGGTACAAATGTGGTTATTTGTGTAATAACTGAAACTTAGTACAAATGCAAATGATGAAATTAAGCCACAAAATTAGTATAAAACTATTTGTGCAATCAGTCTTTACTTTATAAATAAAATAATGGGATAAATTAATTAAAATATTTTTAAAATGCATAAATTATATGAAAAATATCAATTGATGTCAATATATAATATTAAAAATATTATCAAAAAAATTGAATATCAACACTCCTCGGTCGGATGAAACTGTGACTTACATTCTTGAATATCCATCGGGGTGTGAGGGTAGATGATGGATCTGTGCTGATATTAATTATTTCAAATTTTCCCATGAGCTTCTTCGAACATTTGGGGGATTATGGCACTTGGGTTGGATGAATTTTTGTCACCAACTGTTTGAGTAGGTAACATATTATCCAGCTGTTTTAGGGGAATTTGTGCAGTATCGTGGTTCATGTGCCCTTTTTCGCGCACTTAAGTATGTCACTAGAAAGTGTCTAATTGGTATAAATATTATTTAATTGAAGGATTTGATAGGAATAATTTTATGTTTAAGTGTTCTATTGACAAAAAAAAACCAAATTTAAAGGTCAGTTATGTATTCTGGAAGGAAAAATGTTAAGTGGAGAATCTAACAATTGTTACCGTCTAGGTAAATTATTTTCACATATATATACATAGTGAAATCTATATATTATTAAAAGTATAGGAAAAAAGCTCTTTCCTTAAGCCAAGTGGCAACCTAAAAAAATGTCACATGACATAAATAGTTATTTAGTTTATAATTAGTTATTAGTCATTATTTTTAAATTTATATACATATATAAACGAAAATAATAAAATAAAAATTACCATATATATATATATATATATATATATATATATATATATATATATATATATATATATATATATATATATATATATATATATATATATATATATATATATATATATATATATATATATATATATATATATATATTAATTGGTTACTTTATTTAGATTAATAAATACAGATATCTTATAATTAAATATAAAAAATAAAAAATAAATATATAAAAATAACTATCCTTTCAAATTGGGTGGGGAATAGTTTCAAGTTGAATTTTTTAAATTATTTTAAATAAAAGAAAAAAAATAGCTATAAAAATTAAAAAACAGAAGAACTACACATTAAAATCGGGAAGTAGTTTCAAGTTGGAGTTTTAAAATAATTATAAAATAAAAAATTAAATTATAAAATAATTAATTACCAATTCAAATTTAGGAGTAGTTTCAAATTGGAGTTTTAAAAATTATTTTAAAATAAAAAATGAAAATAAAGAAATTAAAATACTTTCAGAGAAAAATATTAAATAAAGTAATATGCTAATAAATATTTCTATTAAAAATGTAATCTATATCTATATGTTATTAAAAGAAGAGGAAAAATCCCTCTTCTTAAGCAAAGTAGCAACCTAAAAAAATGCCACATGGCACAATTAGTTATTTAGTTTATAATTAATTATTAGTTATTATTTTTGAATTTAAATATATATATATATATATATATATATAACGAAAATAATAATATAAAATAAAAAATTACCATATATATATATATATTGGTTGCTTCGTTTGAATTAATAAATATACATATCTTATAATTAAATATAATTAAAATAAATAAATATATAAAATAATAACTACCATTCAAATTGGGCGGGAGTAGTTTCAAGTTGGAGTCTATAAATTATCTTAAAATAAAAAAGAAAAAAATTAGGTATAAAAATAAAATAAAGAGAAGAAAAACTACCCATTCAAATCGGGATGTAGTTTCAAGGTTGAATTTTAAAATAAAAAATAAAATTAAAAAAATACTAAATTACCTAATCAAATTGGGGACTAGTTTCAAGTTGGAGTTTTAGAATCATTTTAAAATAAATAAAACGAAAATAAAGACATAAAAAAACTTTCAGAGAAAAATATTTAATAAATTAATATGCTAATAAAACCTTTTATTAAGCAATGTAATAATATTAAATATTATTGTAGGCATATAAATTTTATTAAAATTAAATTTGTAAGATAATTTGAATTATTTTTTAAATTCAAGAAAATATTGGTACAAATAAATGTTATGGGCTAATAGAATTAAGTTAATTATATAAGTCCAATATATATGGATTAAATAAATAAGTCTTAATCCATTCGGCTAGCCCAATCTAAAGTGATGAGCCACTTCACTAAGCCCAAGATGTCATCTTCTTAGAGGCCCAGTTTGGTGCCACGTGTCAAATGACGTGGCGCGCCAAGTCAAACGGAAGAGCCAATAGGATCATGCCACATGTCAAAATGACAAGGCATGCCAAGTCACACTAAGAGGCCAATGAAATCGCGTCAAGTGTGCACGTGACATGTTCTGGCCAATCAAATGAGGCCATGTCACCCTTCAATTTGATTGGTCGGAAGGAGTTTGTTCTTATCATGACTCTTCCCTTCCACAACTATAGATAGTGGTCTTCATAACTCAGAAAGGACACCAGAAGTTATAACAAGAAGCAAGAAAGAGCTCGTGGATCAAACGCTGCAAATTTCTCCACAAGTTTCAAGCTTCAAGCAATCAAGTTCAAGCTCAAGAACGAAGAACAAACAATTTCAAGCTCAAGAACAAGATCATCGTTCGTGGCAACAAATATAGATTCAAGATCAAGCTCCAAGGCCCTTGAATTTATTTACCATTGAAAAGAAGAATCAGAGGATTCATAGAGATTGTACACTCAAATATTCGAAATAAAATACTACTATTGTTGCGATATTTTTCAGTCTTGATTTAATTTTCTCGATGCAAATTTATTGCAAACAAATTCTGGCACGCCCTGTGGGACCATCTCTACCTCTCATCTCAACTTTTCAATCACCAAAGTTCAAGAACATTGAAATGGCTCCAAAGAAAATCAACTCCGGTTCAACTTCTACCAAGGCTGCTAATTCCAGGTTCTATGTTGATGTGGAAAGCATCCTTGATATCACTTTTGGGAGCTTCGGCCCAGTTACAAGGAGAAAATCAAGCTTTTTAGGACAACAAGCACCCCAAGCGTCTTCCGCATCAACCCTTGTCTTCGGATCTTCATCTTCAAAAGGAGCAAGATCTGCCACAAACGCATCTGAAGGAGGAAGCGATGTTGCTGAAAAGATCAGAAAAACACTGGCTCTGCTTGACCTCTCCGGCTCCAAGCACTCTGCTATGGAGGAAGTTGATGATGCTTCCAAGTGATGGATCCTCCCCACTTACACCACATACCGCGAGCCAATCAAGGATCAATCTGCGTGAAAATCCATGCTACTCTCCATCATTCACGACAATCATGCAAGCCATGGTGACAAACACTTCATCAGGGGAGGAGCAGTTGGCAAATTTGACGGAAGCAATCGCTGGCATGACTAAATACATGCAAAATCAAAGAGGCTAGAATTGACGAGCTAACAGACAGGGTGGGAATCTTGATGGAGGAATAATCTACCCATGCACCCGGCAAGATCCCAGAAGTTCTAGAGAGCGACTCTCCCCCGAGACAAGCAGCATCCACTAAGGCTATCCCTATCTCATCTGAAGGGATGATTCCAATCGATCAATTGAAGGAGTTCATTGAAGGAACCATCAAGAACAAATATGAAGTTGTTGCTAATCCCTCCCTTACATATCCAAAGTCGTACACCACAAAGATCGATATGTTGAAGATGCCTGCTGGATATCAACCTCCAAAGTTTCAACAGTTTGATGGTAAAGGTAATCCAAAGCAACATGTGGTGCACTTTGTTGAGACATGCAACAATGTTGGAACTTATGGAGACTACCTCGTCAAACAGTTTGTCCGCTCATTAAAAGGAAATGCTTTTGATTGGTACACAGACCTCGAGGCTAGATCTATCGATAGTTGGGATCAACTAGAGCAAGAGTTCCTCAATCGCTTTTATAGCACGAGACGCATTGTAAGTATGATAGAGCTCACAAATACTCGTCAAAGAAAGGGGGAACCAGTTATCGATTTTATCAATCGTTGGAGGAATGCAAGCCTCAACTGCAAAGACAGCCTTAGCAAAGCTTCGCGCATAGAGATGTGCATCCAGGGCATGCATTGGGGATTGCACTAAATCTTTCAAGGTATCAAGCCTAACACATTTGAAGAACTTGCAACTCGTGCCCATGACATGGAATTGAGCATGGCCTCCGCTGGAAATGAAAGGCTGCCCATCTATGAACCTCGCAAAGCAAATGACAAGCAAGAAGTTAGGAAGTTGGGCAAGTTTGTACCCAAGTCTGAAAGCAAAGAAGCTATGAATGTCAATACATAACCTATGAAGTTCACGACGAAGGTGAGCAAGAAGCAGAGTATGAAATCAACTTCTTTTCAAGACAAGACAAGTGGAAAGTTGACTCTAAAAGAAATGCAGGAGAAACAGTACCCATTCCTGGATTCTGATGTGCCATCCATTTTCGAAGAGCTGCTCGAGTTAAATCTTATTGAGCTTCCAGAGATGAAGCGACCAAATGAAGCTGGGAAATCAACTGACCCAAATTACTACAAATATCACCGACTTATAAGCCACCCTCTGGAGAAGTGCTTTGTCTTCAAGGATAAAGTCATAGACTTGGCTCGTAAAAAGAAGATCGTGCTTGAAGATGAGAAAGCAAGCGCAAGCCAAGTCTCCATCTCCTTTGGCTCATTCAGTCCGAATGAATTATGTGGTTTTGAAGAAAGCAAAGATAAAGAATTACTGGAGAGCGACAAAGCTGAGGTCAACTAACCTGATGATGATGAAGGTTGGACGTTGGCGACTCATCGTAGGCGCCACAAAAGGAGCCCACGAAAAGAATCAGTGGAACAACTAAAAAGGAAGATGATGGTAAAAGACGATTAAAACAGAATCCATTTAGGCATTTGAAGAAAGCAAAAGTGGAGATGCACCACCCTAAAAAGCCACGAAATCCAGTGACCTTGGAGGAGTTTTTACCAAGTCGGTTCCGCATGAAAACTTCCTGTGAGGGCATTGATGCCTCTTGTTGCCATGCTGACAAAGGACAAGAAAAGAGTGATGACCTACCGTTGGCACTATCTTCGGAAAGTCCCATCGAGCCCACTCCTTAAGAAGTTAATGCTTGTGAGGGGAAGGTCACGTTCACAAATGATGATCTTTTTCTAGGTAACACTCCTCATAACCGCCCATTGCACCTGGTTGGCTATATGCGCGATGAAAGGGTAAACCTGATTTTGGTCGATGGAGGATCCTCAGTGAACATTCTGCCAATCCATACTGTGAAGGAACTTGGTATTCCCATGAACGAACTCTTAGAAAGTCATGTGATGATCCAAGGATTCAACCAAGGGGGCAGAGAGCCATAGGAGTGATCAGGCTGGGAATCATTATTGAAGATATGCAATCAAGTGCATGGTTGCATGTTATCGACGCGAAGGCTTCATAAAGTGTTTTGCTTGGGAGGCCTTAGATACATGAGAGTAAAATTGTTCTATCTACCTACCATCAATGTTTAAAATACTACCAGGGTGAAGTCGAGAAGACGATAGTTGCTGATGATGAGCCATTCACCGAGGTTGAGTCACACTTCGCCGATGCAAAGTTCTATTTGAAGAACCGCATTGTGAAGGAACTGAAAGCCGATGATGGTATGAAAAGCAAGAATGATAAACCCATAACTAAAAGAGTTGAGGTGACCATGGGTAAATCCAAGGCTGTTACAAAGGAGGTGCCTACCAACATAAATAAATCTCATAAATGGGGCATTGTGTCCTATGAAAATGAAGTAAGTCCCGCGCTCCAATATGTCCCAAAAAGGAAGAAGGACGAGGGCGAGTCATATAATGTCCAAACCAACATGCCAAAGGAGTTAACTCCTCCGTTCAAACGAATTGAGGCGGTAAAGTCGTCCTCAATGCCACTTGCAGGGTTTGTAGCTCAAAATCGTTTGCAGAATGTAGACCTCCCTACAAAGCGAACAGATAAAGGTTTTGATCCTAATATTTACAAACTATTTGCAAAAGCTGGATATAATCCCAACGAGCCGTCAAAGATAGGGAAGCTCCCATCAGAAGCTGCAACGAGGCAACCACATGAAGGTTTTCGATACAAGCAACCGTCAACAGTGCACATCTCAATAAGAAGGGCAAGTAGCAATTATATCAATGTAGAAGACGAATATGTCGCTTCTAACATGCCTTCTGTCTTTGATCGACTTGGAAGATCACATGCGAGGACCCCCGTGTTTGAAATATTGGGTCCAATAAAGAAGGGGAACAAGTTCAAGAGAAATTTTCAAAGCATAAGAACACCCGCTTCACCCAAAATCCAAGAAATCTCAAAAGATTTCCAAAGTTTGGTTCCTTCTAGAATGAGGCGACAAATAAAACTTGCGATTTCATGTGAAGAAGTATTGAAGGTAAAGCCATATACTGTGGTCTACACTAAGCAACGTGACAAAGATGAAGAAAGTGTAGGTTCTTCGTATCATGTCATTGTACAAAGCAAGAATGGTGTTCCATCTTCAATGGAGGATAACGCAGAATTGGATTATGTTTCACCATGTTATCACATATCCTTCAATGATGGGGATCCTCGAGAAGATGAAGATGCAAAAGATGCTTCTCCTGAACTTCAAGAAGGAGTGAAGACGATGGTTGATGCCTTAAAAGAAGTTAACCTTGGCACCGATGAAGAACCAAGACCCACCTACCTAAGTGATTTACTTGAAGCTAATGAAGAAAGCACTTACATTGAGTTACTCAAAGAGTTCAGGGATGTCTTCGCTTGGAGTTACAAAGAGATGCCTGTATTGGACCCGAAAGTAGCAGTCCATCACCTTGCAGTCAAAAATGGTGCTCGCCCTGTTAAACCAGCTAAAAGGCACTTCAGGCCGGACTTGGTTCCCCTGATTGAAGTTGAAGTTAAAGAACTTGTTGAAGCTGGATTTATTCGGGAAGTTAAATACCCAACATGGTTTCAAGTATTGTCCCTGTAAGGAAGAAGAATGGCCAGATTCGAGTATGCGTTGACTTCAGGGACCTCAATAATGCGTGTCCCAAAGATGAATTCTCGCTTCCTATTCCAGAGCTGATGATCAATGCTACTACTGGTTACGAGGCAATGTCTTTAATGGACGGTTCGTCAGGCTATAACCAAATTCGCATGGCACCAAAATATGAAGAGCTTACTGCATTCCGCACTCCGAAGGGTATTTATTGCTACAAGGTAATGCCTTTTGGCTTGAATAATGCTGGTGCTACTTACCAAAGGGCTATGCAAAATATTTTTGATGATCTTCTCCACAATAATGTCGAATGCTATGTTGACGACTTGGTGGTGAAATCAAGAGAGAAGGGCGACCACATGAAAGACTTGAGGATGGTATTTGAATTGCTCCGGAGATACCAACTTAGGATGAATCCATTGAAATATGCCTTTGGAGTTACTTCAGGAAAGTTCCTTGGTTTCATTGTCCGACATCGAGGGATCGAAATCGATCAAGCCAAAGTGGACGCCATTTTGAAAATGCCTGAGCCTCAAGATATCCATGAATTGAAAAGTCTGCAAGGAAAGCTAGCATACCTTAGAAGGTACATCTCGAACCTAGCTGGGAGGTGTCAACCATTCAGTCACCTTATGAAGAAAGGTGTCCCTTTTAGATGGGACCAAGCATGCAGTAATGCCTTTGAGAGAATTAAATCCTACTTGATGAAGCCTCCAGTTTTAGCAGTCCCTGTACCTGGAAAGCCATTGACACTATACATTGCGGCACAAGAAAGGCCTGTAGGAGCACTGTTATCCCAAGAAATAGTGAAGGGAAAGAAAACTCTCTTTACTACTTGAGCAGGATGATGACACCAAGCGAGTTGAATTATTTGCCAATTGAGAAGTTGTGCTTGGAGCTAGTCTTCTCAATTCAAAAGTTGAAGCACTACTTTCAAGCTCATGTTGTCCGTCTTGTTTTTAAAGCAAATCCCATCAAGTTTGTGATGTCAAAACCTGTTCTTAATGATCGACTAGCGAGATGGTACCTCCAATTTCAACAATGTGAGATTTTTTACATCCCTCAAAAGGCTGTAAAAGGACAAGAATTGGCGGATTTCTTGGCAGATCATTCGATACCTGATGACTGGGAGCTTACTGATGAACTATCTGATGAGGACGCAATGGTCGTTGAAGGTCAACCTCCATGGAAGATGTACTTTGATGGTGCCGCGCATCGTGGGAGAGCTGGGGCTGGCGTAGTATTTTTCACTCCCCAGTGTGAAGTCTTGCCCTACTCCTTCACCTTGACACAACTCTGTTCCAACAATGTTGCTAAGTATCAAGCATTAATACTTGGGCTTGAAATGGCCGTTGATATGAAGCAATTGCACCTTCAAGTCTTTGGTGACTCCCAGTTGGTGGTCAATCAGCTTTCGGGTAGTTACAAGGTTAAGAAGCCTGAACTACGCACATATCATGATTACGCTAAAAAGTGATGTGATTATTCAGCATGTGCCAAGGAAAGAAAATAAAAAGGCTGATGCTTTAGCTGTTCTAGCTTCATCATTAGCCCTGCTTGACCAAGCGCAAGTTACTGTCTGCCAAAAATGGGTAGTACCGCTGCCAAATGAGGTTCAAGGTGAAGAAAACGAACTCAAACATCTTGTTGCTGTTTCTGAAGTTGAGAAAGAAGAATGGCGACAACCCATCATTGACTACTTATGCTATGGGATGCTTCCAGAAATTCCGAGGAGAAGGACTGAAATCCGTCGTCGTGCACCTCGTTTCCTTTACTACAAAGATACCCTATACAAGAGATCATTCGAGGGAGTACTCTTGCGATGCTTAGGGGAAGATGAATCACTCCAAGCTTTGCAAGAAGCGCATTCTTGGGTATATGGGTCACACCAGTCTGGACAAAATCTGCACTTCCATATAAAAAGGATGGGATATTTTTGGCCAACGATGGTAAAATATTGCTTGGACTACGCTCGAAGATGCAAGGCTTGTCAATTCCATGCAAATTTTATTCATCAGCCACCTGAAGTGTTGCACCCGACTATTGCATCCTGGCTATTTGACGCTTGGGGATTGGATGTTGTTGGGCCGCTGCCAAAATCCTCTAGTGGCCACCTATACATCTTAGCTGCAACTGACTACATCTCAAAATGGGCTGAAGTTGTTGCTCTTAAAGAGGTAAAGAAGGAAAATGTTGCAAGTTTCATCCAAGTGAACATCATCTATCGCTTTGGCATTCCCCGTTACATAATAACAGATAATGACAAGCCATTCGACAATAGATTGATGAATAAGATTTGTGAGCTCTTTGGCTTCAAGCAACATAACTCTTCGATGTACAATATTATCACCAATGGTCTAGCCGAGGCATTCAACAAGACTCTATGCAACTTATTAAAGAAAGTCGTCTCCAAATCCAAACGAGATTGGAATGACCGTATGTAAAAAGCTCTATGGGCATATAGGACGACTCACCGCATGCCAACACAGGCAACTCCTTATTCACTCATTTATGGGGTCGAAGCCGTCTTGCCACTTGAGCGTCAAATACCTTCGTTACGACTGGCTATTCAAGAAGGGATCACTAATGAAGAAAATGCTCGACTTCGGTTAGCAGAGTTGGAGGCTCTTGATGAAAAGAGATTGGAAGCTCAACAAAGTCTTGAATGTTATCAAGCTCGATTATCTCGTGCCTTCAATAAAAGAGTTTGCCTTAGATCCTTTCAAGTAGGAGATCAAGTCCTTGCCGTACGAAGATGTATAATTACTTCCCATAAATCTCTAAGGAAGTTCACTTTATAGTGGGATGGGCCATATGTCGTGCAAGAGGCTTACTCAAGTGGGGCTTACAAGCTGGTTGATGCATATGGTATAAGACTTGGCCCTATAAATGGCAAGTTTTTGAAGAATTATTATACTTGAAGTCATGACGCTTCTTGATGCACGAGACTAAACTGTATGTTGCTACACTCCTAGCCCGCAAGGGTATAAACTATGTACGGCCCAAAAAAAAGAGTCTGCTAGGTTGAAAACCTCGAAAGAGGCGGCCTAGGCAAAAGTTAGGACGTAAAAAAAATAAAAAAAGAATCACCCATTCTGAACTATGGTATGACTTGATCCTCTTCACCGAGGTACGTAGGCAGCTTAGAGTTTCATTCTAAGTTCAGTCACATAAGCTCAAAAGATACATATTACCCTAATTGTTGTTCGGATGAAGTATGAAAGAGCACAAGATCAAGTTGAAATGTCATCCTCCTGTTGAACTTCGATATCATTTGATTTAAAGGAGGGATTCTCTGTGTCTTCAGGTTCTCCAAACCTTCAAGTTTTTGGGTCTCCAAGTCCGCCCTCTACCAAAAAAAGGGAAGAGAAGCGAGGCGTCAAAAGGAAGCACGAGTATAAGGAAATGATTGCTTGGTACAACGTTTCAAATTCGGTGAAATAACCTCAAGATATTTGTGAGGATATCATTCTTAAATTTCGATTTATGGCAATTAAGATGTCTTCCGATCTCGAGGCTTCCATATCAAGATGCAAAATATTGGTGAAGTCACACGAATCTGAAATTGTCGGTGTATCAAAATTTAGTATTGACTTTGAAATATTATCTGAATGTGTATGTAAGGAATTATATCTTAAATCTTGGATATGTAATATATTTGGAATTTAAGTCTCCACTAGATCAAACGGTTCATGATTTCGACGTTCCTACTTCAAGATACAAAACTTTTGGCAAAGTCGTGCAAATCTAAAATTTTCAACGTGGTTGAACCTAAAGTTGATTTCAAAATATTATCTGGGACAATTCTGAAGTTAGTTGATTTATAATTTTGGATATGTTCTAGATATTGGAGTTTAGATTTCAAAAAATCAAACAGTTCATAATTTCGACATTTCTACAACAAGATATGATTTTTTAACAGAGAATGCACAAATCTGGAATTGATAGCAAGGTGCAACATAAAGTTGGTTTCAAAATATTATTCAGAACGATCCTGAAGTTGTTTGATTTCGAATTTTGCATATGCTCTTGATCTTGAAGTCTAGTTTTCTTGAAATTAAACGGTTTGCAATTCTGATATTTTTACACCGAGATATGAATTTTTTGATGAGACTGCGCAAATCTAAAATTTTCAACGTGGTGGAATCTAAAGTTAGTTCCAAAATACTATCTGGGGCAATTCTGAAGGTGTTTGATTCTAAATTTTGGATATATTTTAGATATTGAATTCTAATTTTCGAAAAGTCAAATGGTTCATTATTTGGACTCTTCTCCACAAGATATGAATCTTTCATTACAAGTGCGTAAGTTAAGAAAAAGTCTTGTTTATTAACATTTAATAATAATGAAAGTACTTATTTTTTAATTCACATTTGATTTTAATTCAAAATTACAATTATATTCTGAGTAGAAAATATGGAACTAAAATAAATTTCGGGTAATGTAAAGCAAATGAGAAGCAATTTTATCTAAGATGAAATAAATATCCACTAGGTCAACCTAATATAAAGATAAAAGGGGAGATAATGCTAACAACCTAATCTAAACAAAATTTGTAGTTGATCAATTCTTGACAGCTAGTCTCCAGGCTCTTCTTCTTCTCCTCCAAATTGGTCGAGTTATCAACAGTCAACAAATTTACGTTGTCATACGAAGAGACCTCAGTCTCGGAAGATGAAATTTTTTCCTAAATCTCTTCAACCTCCTTTTGAGTTGCTTCTATAACACCTTCGAGGTTCTCCCTCTCTTGTTGTAATGTCTGTAACTTCTTCACGACTCTCTTCAATTTCTTTTCACTAGAAGAAACTTTCTTGACTTTCTCACTTGCTTCAAGTTTGATTGATTCGAGACGCTCTTTAGCTTTGGAAATCAGTTCTAGCTTCTCATATTCACTCGTCTTATCAGCCATATTGGATCGCTCTTGGTCATATGACGCGGCATGTTCAAAAAGAGAATTCAGTAAATCTTCTAATGGAGAAAAATCCAGAATATTCGTCTCCTTCATATCCTCAAAAGTCTCAATGATTTGCTCCCTATAAGATGGGAGTAATTCTGGACGAGTTTTGGAGAGCCTATCTCAAATATCCTCCCAAAGTCCCAAAATGAATTCCTTCTTGCGATTGAAAACAATGCTTATTCCTTCAAATATAGATACCTTTGACTATGACATCACTTTACATGTAGGCCCTCCAATAGATTCATTGCTAGTATTTTACCTCTTTGTTACAAGTTGTATGCGTTTTTGAGGGACTATCAATACTTTGAACTTCTACGATCTCTACTGGGTTAGGCCGTTTCCTTTTCCAATTTTGATCTTCATTGGTACTCTAGCTTGTGTCTTGAGGAACACACGTGTTAAATGGAAGAACTAGAGGGTATTTCTCTATAGCTGCTGAAGTGCACACCACTTCTTTCAAAGCTGCCTTCGAGGATTTAAGCTTCCTTTTCTTAGGTTGCGTAACTACTTCTGGGATTGGAGTTGATATTTTTTAACTTTTGAGATTGTCTTTCCAACACCGTGATCTTCACCTCCTAAAGGGGTTGTAGACTTTAGCCCAACATTGTCTACCAAAGCTTGTAGGTTATTCTCAAGAAACTTCCCATGCGCTTTCTCCCACCAAGACATATAATTAGTAGAAAAAGGCTTCTCCATAGGATCTCCTGCTGGAGGAAAAACTGCACGTGACATAGATCGATGCAATGTGCAAATCCTCCAAAATCTGATTCCTTCATCTAGAAAAGAGTTACAGATATCATTCTCCAAAAATTCGGGGACATTCTGGTAAAATCCAAATTGATGACCAAACCGATGCGGACTATACGGCTCGATGATGAATGAGTTACTATTCCTCAAAGGGGGGTAATTAAAACGTAAGCTCATGAAGTAATTTGATTCCAACTCTTGAGGAGCATCGTTATCCACGTAATAATAAGGACGGGAATTGGTCAACTCGTTGGTGCCCAAACTATATCCTCCCCATTGTGGATGCGTTTTCTTCCATCTTTCTCGTCAAAGTACCTTGCAGCCCCCTCTCCTAAGTATGCCACCATCAAAGGGACAAACGGACCCTTAGCAAGTGGATAGTGGGTTTTGAAGTAATGTGCAAGCCATCCGTAAACATAATGAATGGGAAATGATACTTTGACTTGATCAAGTTTGGCAGAACGCGAAATCTTATTCAAACCTTGATAAATACTCACCAAAACTGGGACTGCAAGGCTAATCTGTCGCCCGCCTGCCATCATGCTTGTCATCTTAAAAGTCTCAGGACGAATGGAGTTTTCTACCTTGGGGAACACAAAGTCACATAACCAAATTGATAAGAATGCCGCTACATATGTTTCATCTTTCTTGTCAGACCTCACCCTAAGCTTAAAGAATATAGTTTCTTGATCAGTCGACCACCTCGCCGTCTCGGGAATAACTCCGCTAGGATTATGTGTTGACTTTAGGTGTGCAGTTTTTTTTTCCTTTCGCAGCGGGGCAGGTCTATATACTAATATTTTTTTATACCAAAAACTTGTCCACTTGCTGAAGGAGACCCTTTGGGTAGCACCGGTACCTTCCTTAAGATGATGAAATGCAGCAAATAAATACTCACAAGATCGAGGAATAAATCTGACTTGTTTTTCATTCAAACTGATGAGTTCTCTTGTCTCAGGCACCAATTCTTCGTATGGAGAACCCGCAATGGGCAAACCCCCAATGGTATGTAAGTTACAAAGAGATATAAATAGCTCCCCAGCTGATGTAAGAAGTGTGTTTGTCTTGGGGCACCAAGCCTCACAAAATGCTTGCAAAATGTTTGAGTTTCGATCATAAGTGAAAAGTGAGGCATAGACAGCATCATAAATCTTTGTTGTACTCAGTGTTTGTTGGCTTCCGCCAAGCATGTCTTAAGCCCATTCTCAATATCCTGGGATATGATGATACTCGCCCTCGATTGTTGTTGCATTTCCCCAATGTACTTCACCTCGAATTAAGCGACTTCCTAAGTTTGGAAGGGTGCTAGCAATATTTACATGGCGATGGATTGGCGCTTGGAGCGACCACACCTTGGATAATGGATTAGAAGTCAATTTGTGCTCCAAGGTCCAGTTCTCGACATGAAGGGAGTTCCTTAGAGGAGGCCACGGGGCTGCATAATGGCCGGCTTGTAAGGTGAGAACCAAAAGCTTGGTTTGTTCTATGCGATCTTCAGTCTCGATAATGAGATACCGAAATTTTGAGGAAGGTGGGGTATAGTCCCTGAAATTTACTATCTCTTCGTGCTAAAAAAAGAGAAAGAAAAGAGGGGTTATCAAAGTCCAAATCAAGAATAGTAGAATGGGAACAAAAGTCTAAATGGATGAAATCTCTCCAAGAATCGAGCCATTTTGAGAGTAATCTCTCCAAGAATCGGGCCATTTTGAGAGTAATCTCTCCAAGAATCGGACCATTTTGAGAGAAATCTCTCCAAGAATCGGACCACTTTGAGAGTAATCTCTCCAAGAATCGAGGTATTTTGAGAGTAATCTCTCCGAGAATCGAGCCATTTTGAGAGTAATCTCTTCAAGAATTGGGCAGGAATGAGTACCCATCCCCTCTCACCCCAAGATTGTCTCCTCCATGCATGAATCATCTTGTTGAACGAGAGCACATCTTTCTCGCTTGACCTAAAAAAAAAGATAACGAAACAAGAAGAGCACAAGAGAAGAAGAAGAAATTACCTTCACGTTAATGCTTCGAGTCCACAAATATGACTTACAAATAATGCGAATTGATGCTAAACAAATAAGAAGCATGAGTTTATATAGATTTCCCGAGACGGATACTTAGTATTTATTTCGAATGTGGGACATTGCTACAAATTGTTTCCTACAAGAATTTGACTTGTTGAGGCGGTTGTAGTAATCTGATCGATGCTAGGAGACTGCTGGCAGAATAAGTTTTCAAAATGTGAGAATTCCATAGCAAATCACGGAAAAAGCTCCTAATATAGTCGCGTGTAAATTTAAGGCAATGTAAGATGAATTGCCAAATTGACTGATGTGGATACAGGAATGAACCTACGTGAACCCAATTTGTTCAAGCCTAATCATTAGTGTTGGATCCTTCTTCTTTTTTTTTTTGTGATAAAGGAAAATGAAATACTTGGCAATGCTAAATTCAAGTTCCAAGAATCCAATGCAATGTAGGATTCTTTTTAAATGAAATCCGTATAATCTTAGATTCAATTTCCATAGCTTAATATTATCTCTTACAAATTAAAATTGACGAGAAATAAATTACCGGCATTTTTATTTTGGACTTCAAATTTTTTGCTCAACTAATACTTCAAGCTTAGTCTTTTGAGATCGACGTATTTATAATTTGACAAGCCTTAAAGTATGGGGTATTTATAGGTATATAAATTTTATTAAAATTAAATTCATAAGATAATTTAAATTCAAGAAAATATTGGTCCAAATAAATATTATGAACTAATATAATTAAATTAATTATATAAGTCCAATATATATGGATTGAATAAAGGGATTTTTACCTATCTATACCATATAACAAACATTATTACCAAAACTATTCATAATATTGTATTTACCCGCCTAGTCCATAGTTTTGCTACAAAATCTGTACCAAACCAAAAATAGATAGATTCTACCCTAAAAAGGAGCCAAATTTGTAGGAATCAGATTTAATGGTGATTCTATCACCATTAATTTCGAAATTTAAAACGGAAGAAAATTCATTGCAGCGTAATTCTCTCCTTCTCCATATATTTTCCACCATTGTTATCCATTAAAAAGCTTGAAAGCTTTGAATTCAAATTTGAATTTTTAAAAATCATTATTTGTTTGGATTGAGTGTTGTTGTAAATAATTCGAAATATGTTTAGGAGTTTATATCTCAATATTGAGGGGTTTTGGTGAAGATTAGACTTGGTTTTGACTGAATTTCAGATTGAAACTCGAAGAATAAGAAGAAGACATATTTTTCCAGAAATTGTAGTTAAATGTAGAACTGTAGATAAATTGTAGATAAAATGTAGATAAATTGAAGATTGAGAATACTAAAACTTCTACAAGTCTTCTACAATTATGTCGAAAATGCCAATTATGCTACAATTGAAATGAGAATTGGAATATTAAAATTCAATGTATTCAGTTTGTAGATACAATTTTTACAAATAAACTACAAATCAATTTAAGTATTTGTATTGTTACATTTATACTACAATTAAACTACAATTCGAAATATGTTTAGGAGTTTATATCTCAATTTTGAGGGGTTTTGGTGAAGATTAGACTTGGTTTTGACTGAATTTCAGATTGAAACTCGTTGAAGAAAAAGAAGACATATTTTTCCAGAAGTTGTAGTTTAATTGTAGTTAAATTGTATATAATTGTAGATAAAATATAGATAAACTGTAGATAATTTGTAGATTGGGAAGACTTAAACTTCTACAAGTCTTCTACAATTATGTCGAAAATGCCAATTATGCTACTATTCTAGCCATGATTTTAGGATCATATATTCACTTTAGGTGTATATTTAACTTATAACTTCAAGACTTAATCTTTTGGATAGTTCAAAGTAGAACTCATCGTAGGATAATCTCCATTTCTAATCTGAATCTAATTCCTAATAACTTACTAAAGATTAATACAATAGGCGTTTGGACAATATTTGGTAAAGCTGAAATTTGAAGTTGACAATAAAAAAAGTATTTGTAAATTTGAGCTTACATACAATACAAATATCACTTGAAAAACAGTGAGTAATTTTCTGTTCATTCGAAATAAAATATTGTAATTTGGTAACTTATACACTTAATGAATTTAATAATGATTACCGTATATTGAGGTGGAGGAAACATAAGGAAAGAGAAGAGGAGGAAAAAAAGGAAAAAGGAATATATGCTCCTAAAATCATACCTAGAATAAATGAAGCAATAATTATACCCTTAATTTGAATTATGGTACATAAATTAAAATTTGGTATGCTTAAATGTAATAAACACAAACCTTAAATATGGGAGGTAATAAGGTTTGCTATATGGTATAGATAGGTAAAAATCCCATAAATAAATAAGTCTTAATCCATTGGGCTAGTCCAATCTAAAGTGATGAGCCCGCTTTACTAAGCCCAAGATGTCATCTTCCTAGAGGCCCAGTTTGGTGCCACGTGTCAAATGACGTGGCGCGCCAAGTTAAACGGAAGAGCCAATAGGATCATGCCACGTGTCAAAATGACAAGGCATGCCAAGTCACGCTAAGAGGACAATGAAATCGCACCACGTGTGCAAGTGACATGTTCTGACCAATCAAATGAGGCCATGTCACCTTTCAATTTGATTGGTCGGAAGGAGTTTGTTCTTATCATGACTCTTCCATTCCACAACTATAAATAAGGGTTTTCATAACTCAGAAAGGACACCAGAAGTTATAACACGAAGCAAGAAATAGTTCGTGGATCAAACACTGCAAATTTCTCCACAAGTTTCAAGCTTCAAGCAATCAAGTTCAAGTTCAAGCAATTAAGTTCAAGCTCAAGAACGAAGAACAAACAATTTCAAGCTCAAGAATAAGATCATCGTTCGTGGCAACAAATATAGATTCAAGATCAAGCTCCAAGGCCCTTGAATTATTTACCATTGGAAGAAGAATCAGAGAATTCATAGAGATTGTACACTCAAATATTCGAAATAAAATACGGTTGTTGCGATATTTTTCGGTCTTGATTTTATTTTCTCGACACAAATTTATTGCAAACAATTAAATAATATAATAAAGAAAAATACATAACAAAAAAGCTATTCAATTCACTCCCTATATAAGTCCCGTTAGTTCAACAGAGATTTTGTTTATCAAAATTTAGATAATATTATTAAGAATAATAGAATAAAATTTAAAATAAAAAATAATTCAACAGTAATAAATTATAAATCTTCTCATATATGACAAAAAGAAAGTGAATACTAAATATCGGCTAATATAATAGAATAAAAAAGTTATTCACTAGCTATATAAGTACCTTTTATTTTATAGAAATTTTATTATTAGATGTATCGTATTGACAAGCAAGATAACAATTGAATTTTGTCAAAACAATACAATCTAATAAGATCAAACAAGTCTGATTATAATATAATTTAATTAATATTTTTTAATATTAATTGCATATCGCGCGAAAACAACAACTAATAATTTGTAAAAAGAATCCGAAGAAACATGCATATATTTTAAACGTTATACCTTCACGCCCAGACCCGAATACACTGGGTTGTGGTTGTTTGTCATCTTCACACCGTCAAACAAGGCTGCATAATCGTTCTTATCATTGGGTCCCAACAACACACTATATGTCCTACAACAGCCCAGTCAAAGGAATACTTCCTTATCAAATAACTGCAAACAAGGAAATTCGAGGAGATTTGCTAACCCAAGCTCCTAAAAATATTCAAAACAAAGCAAAGGATCTACTGCAAAAATAATAGAATATAAGTCAAAATGGTAAACTTATCGAGTAGTACTAACAAAATTTACAAACAACTAGAAGAAAAGTAAAATAATTAACTTAAAAAATTTAGATACTATTCAAACGTTTTAAATATCTAAATAATAATTATGACGTGATTGATATGAAGAAAAATATTTTCATAACAAAAGGATTCTCAAAAAATAGTGTTTAGTGTATAGATACATGGGAACTGGACACGAGCACAGAAGTACACGCACTATACGCACTATCAGATGCAAGAAATTATACAATAGTCAAAAAGCAATTGCCTATAAGCTGTGATAAAATGTAGTTTTAAGTTCATGGAAAAATGTGAAAACATGAAGATTTGAAGATGAGAACCAGAGAAGATGAAGATGAACAGGAAGAGACAGAGAGAGAAATGAGAAGCTTCTGGAGGAACCGAGAAGCCAAAATGAAAATCCTCCCTAAAATATCTGTTCAATACAAATATATACAATCTAATCTTGGGCTAATCTTGGGTCGGGTCAGACGGCCTAAGAGTAAATTAGGCTCAGACCAATACATTCATCACAACCCACATTACAATGTATACCGGGAATATATAATAGATATACAATGGATATATAATGGATACAATCATTTATGCTTAGGTTTGGAGGCCATATAATCCTTTATCTCAACACCCCCCCTCAAGTTGGAGGGGGAAACCACCTTCAACTTGGACAACAGCGGATGGAGCACTGTTCCAGGTAATGGCTTAGTGAGCAGGTCAGCCAGTTGACGAGAAGTAGGAACATGAAACAACTGAAGAAAACCATTCTGTAGCTGATCCCGAACAAAATGACAGTCCACCTCGATGTGTTTGGTACGCTCATGGAAAACAGGATTGTTGGCTATATGGACAGCAGCCTGGCTGTCACAATACACAGAAAAAGGAAGAGAAACAGATACTCCAAGATCAACCAATAAACGAGACAGCCAAGATAACTCAGCAACAACTTTGCTGAGGGCTCTATATTCTGCATCAGCAGAAGACAAAGAAACAACAGGATGCTTCTTAGATTTTCAACTAATCAGGCAACCACCCAATAGCACACAAAATCCAGTAACAGATCTCCTAGTATCAAGGCATGCAGCCCAGTCACTATCAGAATAACCAACAACAGAGAAATCATCACTGGCAGAATAAAAAAGACCCATAGAAGGAGTGCCCTTAAGGTATCTCAAAACATGTAGGGCAGCAGTCATATGGGGAAGTCTGGGGCATTTTAGGAATTAACTCATATGTTGAACAGCAAGCATATGTCAGGCCTAGTATGAGTCAGAAATAACAGCTTACCAACAAGACTCCTATACTGATCAGGAGAGGTTAAAAGGTCACCAGAATTAGCATGAAGTTTGACATTAATATCCAAAGGACAAACAACAGAGGATACATTTGTACAGTCAAACTGATGCAGTAAATCAGAAACATACTTATGCTGATTAAAGATCATTCCGCCAGGAACAACTGACATTTCAAGGCCCAAAAAATAATGCAAAGACCCTAGGTCTTTGATTTTATACTGATCATCCAGAAACAGTTTAAGGGCAGTAATTTCATCACTGTCATCCCCAGTAATAATAATATCATCCACATAGACTGCCACAATCACAAGGGCCCCAGGTTTACCTTTGATGAACAGAGAATAGTCATTCAAAGAATGTGTGTACCCTCTGGAATAAAGAGCAGAAGACAATTTGGCATACCATTGTCTGGATGCTTGTCTCAGCCCATATAGGGATTTCTTGAGCTTACAAACCAGAGGAGAAGGAGTAGAAGATGTAGAAGAAACAGAACCAGAAAGAGGAACAGAGAGCGTCAAACCTGGGGGAAGTTTCATATAAACTTCCTCATCCAAATCACCATGTAGAAAAGCATTATTAACATCAAATTGAAATAGAGGCCAGTGATTCTTGACAGCCACAACAATAAGACATTTCACAGTGGTCATTTTAATCACAAGAGAAAAGGTGTCAGTAAAATCAATCCCTTCAACTAGAGTATCACCCCTAATAACAAGCCTAGCTGTATACCTTTCAACAGTACCATCAGCCTTGTATTTGATTTTATAGATCCATTTACAGCCAATGGGTTTCTTACCAGGAGGAAGAGGAACAACATCCCAGGTATGGTTTGCTTCCAAAGCATCAAACTCCTGTCTCATGACATCCTGCCATGCTGGAACAGATGCAGCTTGAGAGTAATATAAAGGTTCAGATTCCAAAGTAGAAGAAGAGGATCCAGAAAAGGCAGGGAGTTGGCAGACATAATCCTTAAGATATGATGGAGGATTATGCTGTCTAGTGGGAGCATGAAGAGGTTGGGAAGAAGGTAAAACAGGAGAAGAGATATCATGATTGAAAGAAGAAAGGGGAGCTGGATCAGTATTAGTAAAATCAGGAACAACAGAATTAGGGGCTGGAACAGATGTAGGGGAAGAAGGAGAGGAAGCATGTATAGGAAAAGTGGTGTCAGTGGAATGCTCAGCAGGAGGAAAAGAAGGAAAAGATGAAGGAGAAGAATGGGCAGAAGAAGGTTTATTCTTAAAAGGAAAACATGTTTCATGGAATATAACATCCCTGGAGATAAAACATTTCTTGGAAGCCAAATCATACAGTTTATAACCCTTTTTGGCAAATGGGTAACCCAGAAAAACACAAGAGAGGGCTCTAGGCTTTAACTTGTCCCTTTGAGGAATGGGGACAGTAGCATAAGCAAGGCACCCAAATGCCCTCAAATGAGAATAGGATGGAGCTTTCCCATACAAAATTTCATTGGGAGACTTATTGTGAAGTAATCTGGATGGTATTCTGTTAAGGAGATAAGTAGCAGTCAATAGACAATCCCCCCAGAAAGACACATGTAGTCCAGATTGAAAAAGTAAGGCTCTACATATTTCAAGAAGGGTTCTATGTTTCCTTTCAACAACACCATTCTGTTGAGGTGAATGAGGGCAGGAGGTTTGATGAATAATCCCCTGGCTACTAAAGAAAGATATACCCTCAATGCTAGATCCCAATTCTAAAGCATTTTCACTTCTAACAGTTTGAACCACAGTATTAAACTGAGTTTTAGCCAAACAGATGAAAGATTTGAGCAGGGAGAAGGCATTGCTTTTAGAGCCCATTAAGTGTGTCCAGGTTGCCCTAGAGAAATCATCATTGTAAGGAAATATCTCAACCAGAAGAATGGAAGTATGGTAAGGTCCCCAAGTATCCACATGTATCAATTGAAAAGGCCTAGTAGTACTGATACTGCTATCAGGAAAAGGGAGTCTGGTTTGTTTGGCCATATGACAGACAGAACAAGGAAAAGGTTGTTTAGAAGCAAATGGAAAAGACAAACCAGAAATATGTCTCATATTTGCAAAGGAAGAATGTGCTAGTCTTAAATGCTAAATGTAATTCATATCAGTTGTAACAGCATTATTACAAATGGAATTATGTACAGTTGAAGGCAAGGCAACATCCTTGTTGTCAGACACATTGTCATCATTACAAGAATCAGACAAAGCACATACAGAAGTAGATGAACAACCAGTAGAGGAAGAAGAGGAAGGTGGCCCCCAAGACAGTTTGTATAGACCAGCCTCCTCTTTACCAAGATCCAGAAGCCTCAGAGAAGGGTCCTGTACCATGTGGAGTAAACAGGAAGTTGAAGTAAACAAAACTATACAGTGCAACTGTTTTACCAACTTGTGGACAGAAATCAAGTTGTGTTTAAAGGAAGGGACCAGCAGTACATTGTGAATAGTAATGAATGAAGTTAATGCAAAAGAACCTGTACAAGTTACTTTCACTTTGTAACCATTAGGCAAAGTTACAAGATAAGGAACAGTCAAAGGTATGATGTTAAAGAGTAAGTTTTTATCATGTGTCATATCATTAGATGCCCTTGAATCTATGATCCAGGTGACAGAATTAACGTGTGTAAGCATGCATAATTTGGAATCAGAAACAAAACTCTCAGTCAACATAGTAACAGCAAAATTAGCAGCATACATGGGAGGAGGAGCTTGATCACTGGAATCCCCTAACTGGGTCTGTTGCAACAAGCTCATCAATTGATCATACTGTTGTCTGCTCAACCCTGTATCACAGAACTCTGGCCATCTATGTTTGCACATTGTGCCCAACTCATCCCACAGGCCTTTGAGTTTGTTAAAATATGAGGCTACATCTAAACAGCCTTGAGATGTGTGAGAGAGTTCCTTTTTTAATTCAAAAATTTTAGTCTTGTTAGGAGTACCATATCTTTTTTCAATTTGGGACTATATACTCTGTGCAGTATTGGAATACTGCACACTATCAGCAATCTGAGGAGATAGAGAAGCAGTCAACCAGGAAATGACCATGTTATTACATCTATCCCACAGCCTCTGTTCAGCCACATTAGTGGTTGGTCGAGGACATGAGCCATCAACAAATCCGATTTTGTTTTTAGCAGATAGGGCAACAATCATTTTCCTCCTCCAACCTCCATAACCACTGCCTGAGAAGGGAGTGGACACAAGAGACACACCAGGAACATCGGAGGAGTAAATTAGGAGGGGACTAGTGGAGTCTACGGGGGAGGTATTAGTATTCATATTAACAGCCATGAATAATAAACAAGGTTAACAACACAGAAATAGTCTCAATGAACAGATCACAATCAAACCAGAACTGGCATGCAACATGTACAACACTTAGAACAGAGAAAGTGTTACCCTCCTTCTTCGTAACCGGAGAAGAACGGCCTTCAACCACCGAGTGAAACTAAGTCCGGTCACCGGAGATTGCAGATAAACGGAAACTCACCAAAATAACGTCACAGGCGTCGGAAGCTTACCCAACACGTCTATCGACCGAAAGCAAAGTCATCGGATAGCATCAAAACCCCTGGTCCGAAAGTCGGAAAACCCTAAAATTTGAAGAACTTACCGGAATAATACTAGAGATATCGGAAAATCACCCAAAACATCTACTGATACATGATCGGAGCCTCAAACAGTCAGAAAAGTCCCGAATATCCGATTAACATTCATCAAAAAATATACGAACAATATTTTTCTCAGATAACCGAAGAAAAACTTCAGCAAAAGCTTCAGCAAGTATCGATAACACATAACAGAGAAGGATCGGAAGATTTTCCCGCTCTGATACCATGAAAACATGAAGATTTGAAGATGAAAACCAGAGAAGATGAAGATGAACAGGAAGAGACAGAGAGAGAGAAATGAGAAGCTTATGGAGGAACCGAGAAGTCCTCCCTAAAATATCTGTTTAATGCAAATATATACAATCTAATCTTGGGCTAATCTTGGGTCTGGTCATACGCCCCAAGAGTAAAAATAAATTGGGCTCAGCCGAGTACATTCATCACAGCCCACATTACAATGTATACCAGGAATATACAATAGATATACAATGGATACCATCATTTATGCCTAGGTTTGGAGGCCATATAATCCTTCATCTCAACAAAATGCATACCAATGTTGTGATAAAATATGAGATTATTAATTTCATATTTGGTTGGATTTTGCGTGAAAATAAGCGATTTTGAAACCAATTATAACTTATTATTTTTATATCACATTCATGTGAAATGATAACCACAACATCAGTCTTAATTCAAAGTTCTTTAAGAATACTATAATTAAAATTGAAAATAGAAGTTCCATTTTTTTAGCTCTTCTATGAAAGCGGGTCTTTTTTGGGTCCTATTCTTTTTTATTTTAAGATGATTTCGGGTTCTACCAATCCTGTTCTATCGTGTTTGAAGTCCTATAAACTATCCAAATTTATATATATATACATTTTTTTTAATTTAATGAATCTATCTATCCAAGAATACATCTACTAAATAATCCGATTATTATTTATTTAATTTATGCAAATTTTTAACGGAGAGCACAGTTAAACGCTTGATTTTTCTTTTTCAAACATGATACTCGCTGTCTATCTTCATCTCCTTTCTCGCTTGCCGGTCCAAGGCGTCTTTCAATCCGCCCGTTCTAAACCCATAGTTAACCATTTTCACTGAACCGGCCAACCACTCCAACAACCACCAGTACCCGCCGGAAAAGATCCGTCATTATCCTCTGAATTTGGGAGGGCAGACACTTAAGAGAGAAAGTGCGATTCAGTTCCTTGCAGCGCCAAACAGCTCAAAATATATGTATTTATAATCAGATCCATTTCTTAGTTGCTTGCATTTTCATAAAGTATTGGAAAAAATGCTGCGCCTAAGGGCATTTCGCCCGACAAATGATAAGATCGTGAAGATTCACATGCATCCGACGCATCCTTGGCTCGTCACAGCTGATGCATCCGATCACGTCTCCGTTTGGAATTGGGAGCACCGCCAGGTTTGTCTTCTCGTTAAATATTTTCGGTGTTATGCTTTGTGTTTGTTGGATTAACAAATAATAGCAAATTGTGTTGCTAGATTATTTATGAACTGAAACCTGGTGGTGTTGATGAGCGGCGTTTGGTTGGTGCTAAACTGGAGAAGCTTGCCGAGGGTGAATCAGGTAGGTCTGCGTGCTTATTAATTTATGCTAATTATTGTTAAATTGGCATTTCTATTAACATTAGCAACATCTGTTACTATGCCTCAGTCGCAGACTACTAGGAGTCGGGTATATGTATCATCTTAAATTGATTAATTTAGGTGGAATTTAGATTGATGTTAATGTTGTATGCAGAGCCTAGAGGGAAACCTACAGAAGCCATACGAGGTGGGAGGTATTTGATTCTTACCTTGGACTTCCATTTTATTTCAGTTTCTTTAGTGTCTTCGTTGAATCTTAGTATGCCATTCTGGTGCATGGTTCAAGTGTAAAGCAAGTTAGCTTTTACGATGATGATATACGCTTTTGGCAACTCTGGAGGAATCAATCTGCTGCTGCCGAGTCCCCAGCAGCTGCTGGTCATGTCACCTCAACTTTTACTTCTCCTGCTGCATCTACCAAAGGGCGCCATTTTCTTGTGATTTGTTGTGAGAACAAAGCTATCTTCTTAGACTTGGTGACAATGCGTGGCCGCGATGTACCAAAGCAGGAGCTTGACAACAAATCACTTCTATGGCAAGTCTTAAATCCGTCAATATCTTTTTTGTGTTATCTGCTTTTTTGGACTTTTTTTGTTCTTAACGAATTAAATCTTTTTGAAGCTGCCTAAAAGCTAAACTATCTTGCTGCACTATTTTTAAGGATTACCATTTCCCTTGGAAATTAAGTTTTCTGTGCCACTATTTGATGGAATCAGCGTTGCCAACTACCAGCCAAGTTAGAGCATCTCATGTTTGTCCCACTTAGTCAACACTTCACTAATTGTGCCTGCTATTTCTGACTGCTTTTACTCATTATTACAACCACTCCGCATTCCTTCCTCTCCAGTAGACTCCTTTTTTAGTCTGGAAAAAGTAGATTTTGGGACCAGCATCCAGACGATGCAAAAGCAATACAAAAAAAGGGGGATCCTGCACACTCCTTTCACTCCTATCTAAAATTCAACTGGCTTACAAAATCCAAAAACATTAGAGCATTATTTACATTACAATGGTTACACGAAGCAAAAGGATTCAATAAGCATCTTGTCATCGATACATCAATTGGAGTTGAGACTCCATCAAAAGATTCAAAACACCTCGGGTTCCTCTCCTTCCAAGGCTCCAATGCAACAAGGTGGAATCACTTTCCATGTATTTCTGATGGATTTCCCGATTTTCCCCAGCTAATAAATGCTTCCTTCAGCCTCACTGGTACTAACCATTGTACTCCCAAAATGCAGAAAAACGTATCTCACATGTTCTTTGTTACAGGACAATGCAAAAACAGATGATCTATATTCTCATTCTTTGACAAGCATAAGTAGCACCTGTTTCAGATTGCTATACCTCTTTTTGTTAAATTGTCTTGAGTTAAATAAACCCCCAATTGCCGACCAGCTAGAGATGCCACTTTTCGTTCCTCTCCACTAGACTTTATACATTGAAGTGAAGAAAAGTCTCAACAACAGCTGGGAGACCGAAAGTGAGAAAAATTACTATGTTTAACAAGATCTAAGTTGAATTTGGCAGATATGTCTTCAACACTTATTTTTGTTTAGGCTAAATGGGATTACGAAATCGTGAGTTGGAAAGAACCTTTCGAGATGACAATGGAGATAACCAAAATCATATATCAATGACTTATCACACAATCTCAGTGCAACCAGAGGGGGGTGAACATGATGTAAACTGGGTTTTAATGGGGTGTATTGACTTGGTACAAGGAAAGACAGAAAATTCTATAGGAAGAGCCATCTGCGTAAAGAGGGCTTTGGGATTGTTCGTGGGTGATCAGTAGAGATTTTTTAATGCTAAATTTACCAAATCCATAAAAGAGTTTGTGGAGATGACACGAAAACCTGTCTTTAGTTGATTTGCCTCTTCGTGGGGCCAATTTACTTGGTTTAGAGACAATTCTGGCAATAGAGCTTCAAGAATTGAGTCGATAACAATGACTGGGACGAAACATTCAAGTACATGAAACAGAGAGTTCTTGGTTTTGGAACATGTTTTACTGTGTTTTTGGCCTCAAATGGGTTATGCCACGAAACATAAAACAGGCACACCCTAGAGTTATTTTTTGGTGTTTGTGAAATGGAAGGAATAGTAGATATTTTGATGGGATCTCAACTCCAAATCACTCTCTCAAAGCTAGATGCCTACTCAATCTTTTTTGGTTGGACTAATATAGCTACTGTAATTAGTTCTGATCATCTTTTGGATTTTGTTAGTTCCCTTGTCTTAGATTGACATACTCTAAAGGGACTAGTTTTTCTTTTATTTTCTCATCTCATCTTTTGTAACTATGCATCTTCTTGATGCTTTTGATAATATAACATCTTACTTCATCAAAAAAAAAGAAGAGTTCTTCCCAGAACCATCTTTAATCATTGCCCAATTTTGTTGAAATGCGGAGTGTGATAAATCGAGAATGACTTCAAATTTGATAATATGTAGTTGGATGTCAAGGTTCATTGAATTGGTTGATAATGGTGGAATTCCTACCAGCTGAATGACAGGCCAGATTTTAGAATTGCTAAGAAGCCTAGATTGCTACAAAAGGATGACTAATTTATAAATAATACAGTTTGTTGGTTTTTGGTTTGAGCTAAAATGGATACTTGCTTCTTTTTCATATTGGTGTTTGGTCTTCTTGCTTACAAAAGTTGTTTTCCGGGTCATGGAAAGTAGAAAGACCATATCTGATTATCTTAATTTGCTTGTTCTTCTGAATCGCTTGCAGTATGGTGTTCCTCTCTAAAACAACTGCTGCTGATGACCCTCTTGTGGCTTTTGGAGGGTCAGATGGTGTAATTAGAGTTCTTTCAATGATAACATGGAAGGTCTCATTTTAGGATGTTTGGTTTTTCAAGTCTTTCTAATATTGTTCCATTCATTTTCAAAATGAGTAGATGAATAAGACTTCTTCTGCAGCTTGCACGAAGATACACAGGAGGTCATAAGGGAGCAATTTCTTGTTTGATGAATTTCATGGCTGCTTCTGGCGAGGTACTTGTTATGCTTCCAGTGGGTGCTTAGATCCTTCTTATCACCTTACACAATGTATTGGACTTGAAATTTTTTATCCAGAACCTATTATCTCCATTTATAATTCTAGAGATAGATTGTGTTCGAAAAATCTCTCCTTGATTTATACTTGCTTAAGGTGATGAACATAACTTGGTTAAAGTTGAAAAAAAGAGTATTTGAAGTTAAAAAAAGTTGAAGTTTGTGAGTTGAAACTTAAAATATTGTCAAACGTGTTTTTCAAACTTAAAATTCTCTATTTCAAGTTTGAAGTTGATATAATGGACCAGATTGTTTTAAAAAAACACTTATTTCAAATATTTGAAATAATATATATGGCCAAGCGGTTAGTGCTGCTGCCAGGAGCAGCAAATTTTGGTTAAGCTGGTTTCCTTTTTTGATGTGCTTGACATTTTCCTCTTCTCTCTTCTTGAAGAAGGTGAGATGTGTTTTTCGAGAAAGAGATGGTACCATATTATGCCAAGATATGTTGCATCTCTGGAGCTTTCGTATAAGTTAAACCTGCAATTTGTTTGAAATTGATCTTCTGTGTGCAGAGGAATCAGCCAGTAAGATTGTGAATCACATTAACACTTAAAAAAAGATAGTGAATCACTTCTCTTTTAGACTTTGAAGGCTTATTAGAGCCAAAATAATAATAGATCTTGACTGTGAAAAGTATGTTTTCCAGTTTTTATGATAACGCACAGAGAGCTTAAGGGGATTTTCAACCTACAATGTAGCTGTACTTCAACTTAAAGAATGGTGTCTTCTCTCTAACAGCTTAAACTTTTTTTTCTTTTTGATATGGAACAACTTAAACTTTAGATGTGGTGGTTCACAAAATTCAACAGAAGGTGAAGTTAGGTTCTTCTGAAGTATTTCTTGTCTTAGTAATTCATTTACTGTCGATAGAAAAATCTTAATTGAAGCATATAATTTGTTAGGATAATGTCGGTTTCTCTGTTAGAGAGAAGTAAGGGGAAAAAGGGAAACATCTATCTGAGGTTTTTCACTTGCGTGGTTGTGTACCTAGTTCACTTTGTATAGTTATACATTGTTAAATGAAACTGGATTACAGAAGTATATATGCTTGTTGTCCATCCATTCCCCATCTGAATGTCCCTTGTGTCTCCCTCTTAATATGTAAACTGAGCAAAAGAAATTGAAGTTCCGTAAAAGAAAATGAATTGTTGTAATGAAGAACATGGACATTTTATTCTATGAGATTTTTACTTTAAACAGAACTGCTGTTAAGTGTCAATTCTGTGTTCTTATATAATTTGCATAAAAAAAATTGACTAGGTTCACCTTGCAGAAACTGTTATACTTTTAATGTTTTTACCGTTTGATATCTCATTGCCATTTTCTTTGCTATAATGTGTATGCAGTCTCTTTTAGTGTCTGGTGGTAGTGATGGATTGCTTGTACTTTGGAGTGCAGACAACGCTCTTGATTCGAGAGAGCTTGTTCCTAAGCTCAGCTTAAAAGTATCTTCTTATTCCTTCAGTTTTATCTCCTTTTAATTTCTATTGCTACTTAATTTCACACTTGTAAGATTTTCATTTTGCGGATGCTAAAAGCAAAAATGTGAACAATTAAGACCATGGAATGCATCTGGATTCTGGAAAACCACTGATAGATGAAATTTGATATAACTGCAAGTCCTTACCTGCTTCTATCAAATCCTTGAAGCTTTTCTTCACCTTCCAATGTTATATTTTATAGGCTCATGATGGTGGGGTTGTTGCTATAGAGCTCTCTAGAATGATTGGTAATGCACCACAGCTCATTACTATTGGTGCTGATAAAACATTAGCAATCTGGGACACTGTCTCCTTTAAGGTATTGTGCAAGATCTCTTTGATTTGTGGCTTTACTATGTGGGGATATATTCTGATTATAATAATTTCAACCCAATTGTAGGAACTGCGTCGAATAAAACCTGTTCCAAAACTAGCTTGTCACAGTGTAGCGTCATGGTGCCATCCAAGGGCTCCCAACCTCGATATCTTGACCTGTGTCAAAGATTCCCATATATGGTAGGCGTACTTCACATGCCTCCCTTGGAACATTATTAACACTGCTTAAAATTTTCCCTCTTCGGACAGAACATGATATTCTGTTTCAACTTTGCAGGGCAATCGAGCATCCTACCTATTCTGCTCTTACAAGGCCATTGTGTGAACTTTCTGCACTAGTTCCTCCACAGTTACTTGCCTCTCACAAGAAGCTGAAGGTGAAACTACTTCAGATAAATAACTTTTTTTATTTTAATGTTCTCCTTGCTGTATATCTTGTCTTTCAAATTCGACCTATTTTTCCTTATGCAACTTCTTAGGTTTAAGAAGATTGATTATTTGAAATGTAAAATCTACATTATGATGGCTGGAAAAATGAATAACCAACAAGAGTTATAGTGTTTAAGACGAGCAAAGCCTTCGTGTATCAAGTCTGGCAATTGCAATGGGAAAGTAATTTTTATTGTAGTTTCCTTTTTGTAAGAAGAATTTTCACTTTCTCTAGATAATTTTGAGGATTGTTTACGCACTCTATCATATTGTATAGGGTTAAAATTCCACATTGAGAGGCATCTAGTTATTTGGCGTTTTGAAGATGAATTGACTACATCTAATTCATCTTTTTTCGTGTTTTCTTTAGTGTTGTCAAAGACGCGCTTAAGCCCTAAAGCGAGGCTCAAAACATGTTGAGCGCTTCCCCTCGCTTTGCAGGCGCTTCGGTGTCGCATCAAGGCTCTAAGGCATGCTTTCCTTGCCAATGAGTGTAATCTTGAAAATGCGACACTGAAAAATTGATATTTCATTTTATCGTTATTTTTTCTTCAACTCTTTTGTCCATGTATTTGTTATTCATGCTTATAATTATTGGTCTTGGACCACATATACATATTTTTACTTTTTCATCCAGTTGCGCCTTTTTTCATTAAAGCTCACACTTTATTTACGCTTTGCACTTAAAGCCCCAACTAGGCCTTAGAGCTTTTTTGTGCTTTTCGCCTTTGATAACACTGGTTTTCTCTCTTGTCTTTTAGGTTTATTCTATGGTTGCACACCCTTTACAGCCACACCTTGTAGCTACTGGAACCAATATTGGCATTATTCTGTGTGAATTTGATCAGAAGTCTCTTCCTCCTGTAGCAGCACTGCCAACACCAACAGGAACTCGTGAACATACTGCTGTCTATGTAGTTGAACGAGAATTGAAGTTGTTGCAATTTCAGTTATCCAAGACCACTTCTCCAGCACTCGGAAGTAATGGCTCTTTGAGTGACACAGGAAGGTTCAGAGGAGAGATACCTGAACAACTCTATGTCAAACAAACCAAAAAGCATATTACTACTCCAGCTCCACATGATTCATACTCAGTTCTTTCTGTCAGTAGTTCTGGGAAGTAAGTGGTTCACAGACGCTAGTGATACTCAATCCCCATATCAGGCTTAGTGTAGCAGGCAGCACTTAGTATCTTCAACATTTTCGTGATTTGTCTTATTGCCTCATATTGTTAAAAGCCTCATCCATTATCTCTATTTTGCCTTTTTTAGGTTGTACCGGACAGTTTTACAAGGTTTTGAACTGTAATGTTTTGCAGGTATCTAGCAATCGTATGGCCTGATATTCCTTACTTCTCTATCTACAAGGTAAGCGATTGGTCAGTCGTTGATTCTGGAAGCGCAAGGCTGTTGGCTTGGGATATTTGTCGAGATAGGTTTGCTTTGTTGGAATCTGCACTCCCTCCTAGAATTCCCATTATTCCAAAAGGTTCATCTAGAAAAGCAAAGGAAGCTGCTGCAGCTGCAGCACAGGCAGCAGCTGCTGCTGCTTCTGCTGCTTCTTCTGCTACTGTTCAAGTTCGAATATTGCTGGATGACGGGACATCAAATGTATTAATGAAGTCAGTGGGAAGCCGAAGTGAACCAGTTATTGGCTTGCATGGAGGGGCATTACTTGGTGTGGCCTATCGAACTTCTCGAAGGGTTAGCCCTGCTGCTGCTACAGCAATCTCAACAATTCAATCTATGCCATTATCAGGCTTTGGAAGTAGTTCTGTATCTTCATTTAGCACTATGGAAGACAGTTCTAAAAAATCTTCAGCTGAAGCAGCACCGCAAAACTTCCAATTATACAGCTGGGAAACATTTCAACCAGTGGGTGGTCTTCTTCCTCAACCAGATTGGACCGCGTGGGATCAAACAGTTGAGTATTGTGCTTTTGCTTATCCGCAGCACATTGTCATATGTTCTTTGCGTCCACAGTTTAGATACTTGGGGGATGTGGCAATTCCTTATGCGACTGGGGCAGTTTGGCAGCGAAGGCAGTTATTTGTTGCTACACCAACTACCGTTGAGTGTGTTTTTGTGGATGCTGGGGTTGCGCCTATTGACATCGAAACAAAACAAAGAAAAGAGGAAATGAAACTTAAAGAGGCACAGGCAAGAGCTGTTGCTGAACATGGAGAATTAGCATTGATAGCTGTCGACAATCCACAAACAAATCCACAAGAGAGGATAGCATTGAGACCCCCAATGCTACAAGTTGTGCGGTTGGCTTCCTTTCAGCATGCACCCTCTATTCCTCCATTTCTGTCATTGCCTAGACAATCTAGAGTTGATGGTGATGCATCGAGTGTGCTCAAGGAGATGGAAGCTCGTAAAACTAATGAGGTGGCAGTTGGTGGTGGTGGGGTTGCAGCAGCTGTCACTCGTTTTCCCGCAGAGCAAATACGACCAGTTGGGCCTCTTCTAATTGTAGGTGTTCGAGATGGAGTTCTTTGGCTAATTGATCGATATATGTGCGCTCATGCAATATCCCTCAGCCATCCTGGTATCCGTTGCCGATGTTTGGCAGCTTATGGAGATGCTGTTAGTGCAGTAAAATGGGCCAGTCGACTTGGCCGTGAACATCATGATGATCTAGCTCAATTTATGCTTGGGATGGGTTATGCTACTGAAGCACTTCATTTACCTGGAATATCCAAGAGGTTGGAGTTTGATCTGGCCCTGCAGAGCAATGATTTGAAAAGAGCACTTCAGTGCCTTCTAATAATGAGCAACAGCAGAGATATTGGGCAAGAAACACTTGGATTGGATCTGAGCGATCTTATGAGCATGACAAAGAAGAAGGAAAATGTTGTTGAAGCTGTTCAAGGAGTCGTTAAATTTGCCAAGGAGTTTATGGATCTCATTGATGCTGCAGATGCTACAGCACAAGCTGATATTGCTCGTGAAGCTCTTAAAAGACTAGCAGCTGCTGGTTCCATAAAGGGAGCTCTACGAGGTCAGGAATTAAGAGGTGTTGCTTTACGGCTTGCAAATCATGGGGAGTTAACACGACTCAGTGTAAGTCACTTGCTTTCTTTCTGCTTTTGTTTCCAACTGGTTTTTCTGACACAACTTGGAGTATGTCACCTGCTTCTTTTCTGCTTTCGTTTCAGATCCTCGTATAAGTAGAATTTTACTAACTGGCTCTTGGCTGCCTTTATACCTTTGCCATTGATAATAAACTTCCCCAGTCTGAATTGACCATCTATGTTATCAGATTTAAATTGATTTAACCTTCAGATTAGCCATTGATTTACATTTCTACATTATATTCTTTTCCCATGCATGTTATCAGATTTAAATTGATTTGGCCTTCAAATTAACCATTGATTTACATTTCTACGTTATATTCTTTTCCCATGCTTCTGGGTCTAAAGGAATAAAGCAAGTAGTCAAACTCTTGAGGATACATTCAGTTTTTTCTGCTTCTAGTATAGTTTGTCATCCCCCTTTACTTGACTCTACTAACATGACATGGGTTTTTTTTGTGAAATTTGAGATCGGTCGAATCAGCTGCATGTCAGGATTCAGAATAACTGATAAATCTTTTGCAGAACTTGGTAAACAATTTGATATCAGTTGGTGCGGGACGGGAGGCTGCATTTGCAGCTGCACTTTTGGGAGACAATGTACTTATGGAGAAAGCTTGGCAGGAAACTGGGATGCTTGCTGAGGCTGTACTGCATGCACATGTAAAATTTCATTCTCTAAATGTTGGATTTCAGTCTATTGATTAAGTAGTTGTTATTAATGGTCTTATTGTTTTCAGGCTCATGGGCGACCTTCATTGAGAACCTTGGTCCAGGCATGGAATAAAACGTTGCAGAAGGAGATGGAACACACTCCATCAATGAAAACTGATGCAGCAGCTGCATTTTTGGCCTCTCTTGAGGGACCTAAGCTCACAAGTTTGACAGATGCTGCAAAGAAGCCACCGATTGAAATACTGCCACCCGGTATGGCATCTCTATATGGTCCTAATCCCGGTCAAGCCAAACCTCTTTTGGGGAAACAGGGCCTTCCACAACCTGGCAAACCACTACTTTTAGAAGGATCTAAAACGACAGCGCCAATTGCTTCTGTTCCTGCTGGAACTGATACAACTGCAACATCAGAATCAGGTGTTCCTCCTAAATCAGAAAATGGGGCTTCAACTACACCGGAATCAAGTAATCCACCCGTGGAGGACTCTGGTGCTGCACCTGCGTCAGACTCTGGTGCTGCACTTGCATCAGAAACTGGTGCGGCACCTGCGACAGAAACTGGTGCGGCACCTGCGACAGAAACTGGTGCCGCTTCTACAGAATCAAGTACAACCCGAGCATCAAACTCAGATGCTTCTGTTGCAGCTGAATCAGTTGTTCCTGCTGCACCAGCATTGAATGAAAAACCTTCAGACAATCAGGCCTTGGTCTTATCGACATCAGCTGCTGTAGAACTAACCACAACAGTTGAAATTGTTCCATCGACTTCAAGCACGGGTCAACCGCCTATACCAGATAATAAGAAACCAAGTGTTGCTGATGAACTTTTGATGATTGATTTTTCTTGACGTGCTCTTGTATTCTCACCTCTCCTCATGCAGATTCTCTACGTATGAGTGGTACGGTTCCTTGCATTACATTTCTTATAATTGTGGAATAGAATCTCTTTACTCTTCCTATTCTTTTAAAGCACTACGCATGCTGCAGCCCAAAGCTGCGTGTTCATTGATAGGACTGTTACCTTAGGTGTTAGATCGGTTTTGTTGTATATTTGTTTGTCCCGTCTGTTCCTTATTCTTTGATTTGGTGAAATTTTGCCACTCACATTATTTTGTGCTCGTCTTCCTTGATTTTATAATCTTCTTTTTTTAAAAAAAAAAAAAAATTGGCTATACCCCTAATTAATTTTTGCTCCGCCTTCCTTTTTTTCTTTTTCTTGTTTCTTTTCATGGATGAATTAATTTTGATTTGGGTCAAATTCTTAGGGGTAAACATGCTTGTAAGTTGTGACGCTTCGTTTTGGGGCTTGGCATGCTTCTTTAATCACTCTCTATTTCGTGGCATTCAATTAGATCTCAAGGCTTCGAATGTGTCACTCATCAGTTTCCTATTTAATGTGGTTTATGATTCAAACCAGTCAGATAATAAAAAAATTCTCATTTCATGCTTGATATTCGGCAAAAATGAAAAGGAAATAAGTTGGTGAGAACTCGTCAAAAATTCGAAAATCAGATGTAAAAGTTTCTACTTAGGTTCGGAAACTAATCAACATTTTGGAGCCTTTTATCAAGTTTAACCAGTAGTTGTACCAAAAAGAAGCAGTAGGGCGAAGTTTCAAAATGGCCTTTGGCGTTCAATTCACATGGTGTTTCTGAGTTCCAACATCCAACTAACATTGCACTGATTGTTATTTCCTGCGCATATATTTTAAGTACACATGAGAATAGACGTCAAACGTTGAATACTTGAACGCGAATAAGACTTCAATTTGAACTAAACAATCAAACTATGACCCTAACCTCATTGATTAGTAGGATTTGAAATTTATCTTGCACTAATTTGAGGTATTAATTTGTCCATGCGGGCTATTTTTTCTTTTCTTGTAACTACTTTAAATAAAGTTATGATAACAGTGATCTTATTTTCTTATTGAAGTAATTCAAATATTGTAGAATTAATCTCTCAACTGTAAAGTAATTAAATTTTAATCATTTGTTTCAGTATTATAGTCTAACAATGTTGCGGATTATCTGCTGGCTGTTATGTTTCATTGACATAGGGAATCAAATCTTTATTTCTGTACACCAAAAAGAGAAAAGAATCATCCATTTATATGGGAATGTAATATAGAGTGGTCTCTAATTCCCCCCACTTTTAATTCAAAAATTGCCATACCATTTTTACAGAAATAAAAAGTTATCTCGTCATTAACGTGGAAATAGAATAAAAAGATCTTCTCTTCCAAGAGAATAGGGATAGAATAGAAGACTTTAAATTTAACAAAATCCAAAATGTAGGAGGATGTTGCTTTCTAGTTTGATGGAGAGGGAAAAGGAAAGATCACAATGGGAAAAGAAAAGTTATACCATCAGATAAAGCACTTGATTCTAGTCTGTCTTATCCCATTCTTTTTAAGGGCTAGAGAAAAGGATACTCCCTCCGGTTCATAATAAGGGGCCAATTTACTTTTAGCACGCCTATTAAAAAATATTAAATTTTATATAAAAATATTTACTATGACTAAACTACTTCTAATTAAACTTTTAATGTGAGGAGTAAGAAAACTTTTTAGGAATATGTACATAGGGGTTATTTTATAAAAACAAATTGAATTTTTTCTTAGTTATATAACTGAACTCAAAATAAGTGAACCGGGAGGAGTAGAATACTAATCGTATTTATTAGTAATAATCCAGGCAATTCCATCAATTACAACTTATATCCAGTAATTAGAAGTTGATTTTTTCTAGATAAATAAATTAATGTACCTAAGGTGTAAGCGTAGCTATGCTGTTAATGACGTGGGATGAAATTATTTGAATTTCGATTACTATAACCTAGCGAGCTAAGTTATTTTGTACATGTGATGATAAAAGATAAACAGATATAATTGAAATGTACCGAAAATCTAATATTACTGTCATAAAAAGAATAAATAACTCATCTAAGATAAAATTTTACGTCGAATTAAATTCAAAAGAAAGAAAAAATTTGTGGTCCCTATTTCTTAAAAGATGATGGCACATATTTATAGAAGTTTCTATTTTGAAATTATCATTTGAAAGAAAAAAAAGAAAAACTGGAGACAAGGGGTATCAGTCTGGATTAGTTTTGCTTTAATTTTTAGAAGTCCTTGAAATAGAATTTGAGGAAATGTCACATAATAATAGTAGTCGTTAAGAAAGTTGTAAAACTTTGCTGTATCGAGAAAAATTATTTATTTCAATAACAAAATTGTTTTTCACAAAAGATTTTTTTCTAAATCTAATGGGATCCTTTAAAAAAGCGTAACTTGTTCTTCAAGAAGAAGCCAAACTAATAAATACTGACAACAAACCAAACGTGTTTCCATAACTCCAAAGTCGTTGGACTTGAATCGAACGCCATATAACACGTTGCTCCCTCTCTTTTCTCCTTTTTTTTAATTATTATTCCCTCATTTCCCTCTTTCTTGCCCAAAACAAACCCTCGTTGCGGCGGTGAAAGAATTTCTTTTTCTTTCCTCAAAAGCTCCGATGTCCAAAACCTAGCTCTTCTCCTCCCCCGCACTCGCCCGAACCGGGTGCCGAAAATTTCGGTTTTCTTCTCATCCGTTGCTATTATGCCGACTTACATAGCAATAGCCTTAGAGAATCTACTCGAACCTCGTGTTCGTAAATCCTACGGAAAGCAACAGCTAAATGACGAGAAAAAGGAAGATAAAGGGTCGGAGAATATTGAGCCAGCGCCAGCGCCGGTGAATCACATATACATATCACCGGCTTTGTATATAACACCTGAGCAAGCTCCGATTCCGGAAACTTCTTCTGGCTCGCTGTCTCCTTCTCCGTATGTAGTCAACCACAAGCGACGTGGCGGTGGTGGAGAAGCCTCATTTGCGAACCGGAAACTTGAGGATAAATTGGAGGAAGCTGAGAAAATTAAGGAGAGGACTGATTTGGATTTGAAATTGAAAGAAGAGGAGTTAGCTGAGGATAATTTGTTAGAGGTAGAAGATGAAGATGAGGGATTTTTGGATCCGAGATGTGATGTGTTAAGTGTTGGAAGTGTTAACAATGAGGTGAAAGGACTTGATTGCCGCAGCTTTGTTTCTGTTCAAGGCGAGTTCTTTGATGCTGATGAAGGTATAAATATATTTGCTTCTGCTTTACAATTAATTCTTTTTCTGTTTCTACGGCTTTTATTCAGCAAATCTATGATAATATGTCCTGTTGTTAGGTTAAGATGGCTAGTTAATTATCACTATGCATCTGATTTTTTTGTGAAGACCCTTGAGTTTTTTTTAATATCTTATTGGCAGTAATTCTTGAGGCTAAGTGTGTTCCTTTTTGCGGAGTCACCCTCTAGTCTATAAACAGGGTGTGAAAAGTTTGCCCCGTTTAGATCTGATTTGTTGAGTAGAATAGCTGAACCCCCCCCCTCCCCCCCTCCCTTTTTTGTTTTTGTTTTTATTTTTATTTTTCCTCTCCTTCACTGAGCCGAGGGTCGACTGGAAACAGCCTCTCTACCCTTTCGGGTAGGGGTAAGGCTCGTCTACATATTACCCTTCCCAGACCCCACTTTGTGGGACATTACTGGGTAGTTGTTGTTGTTTGCATGTGGCACGTAGACTGATAAAATAAAATGAGGTTTTCATACATGGTTTGGCCATTTCCTTTGTAGGCCTGCATATACACCTTTTCCAGGTGGCAATATATTTAAAGTGATGAAAGTTTATGAGGTAGACCTAAGCTTACACGGAGAGAAATTGTCTCCATAGACTTGCAATCTAAAATTATAGGTAAGAGCAGAACAAGATTGAAGGAAAGAATAGATATAGGCGAAATTGGCTTCAAGGTTTAGTTGTTCATACTCTTAGATTAGGCTTGATTTATTCAGGAGTCGTTCATTTTGATTTGAGACTTGTACGCTGTGTAGGTATAATCGTTGTATCAGATAAGTTCGTTTGCCAGAACCCCTAATGTGAAAAAAAGTCAGATTGGAACTAGAATGAGAATAGAGTGGGATGGATCGATTACAACTACTTTCGGATTAAGGTATATTTGATTAATTGTTGTCGTAGAAGCATAGAAGACTAGGGATTTCTATAGGAGAAACAATACCTGTTAAAAAAAAAGTTGTATGCAAGAAATTCTTATGATTATGGCTTAACGTAGTAATGTTTATCAAAACATACTCGAATGTAAGGTGACGATTGACGACAGGGTATCTTATTTTGATGGTTGCTCAGACAAAGCCTGTCATGTTTCCTCGATAACTCCTGTAGTACAGTGATGAATGTAATTGTTCTTTTATGATAGTTGTCCGACAAAAGAAGTCATGTTTCCTTGGTTATTCCTACAGCATTTTGCTTGATTGTAATTGTTCTGTCATGGTAGCTGTCAGATAGAAGTTGTGTTTCCTAGGTTATTCCTGTAGTACCATGCTGATTGTAATTTCTTTATATGGGTGTCTCAGATTTCTCCTCGGAAGGGTCAGCGCTGAACTCATACAGCCCTAATATTGAATTGGAACTGCGTGCCACAAGGCTCAAACTCCTTGAGGAAATTGACAGGAGAAAAACTGCAGAGGATTCTCTTAATATGATGCAATGTCAGTGGCAGAGCATCAGTAATGTTCTATCTCAGGCAGGGTTAACACTTCCATCACCTTCGGATGTCATTGGTGGTATGCAGCCTGATAATCTTTCAATTGAGCAGCTCTCTCAGGAAGTAATAGTCACAAAATTTGTTGCTGAAGCAATAGCAAAAGGTCAAGCTCGTGCAGAAGCTGAACTAGCTGCAGAGGCAATACTTGAATCAAAAAACCAGGAGATTTCAAGGTTGAGAGACAGACTCCGATACTATGAGGCTGTAAATCATGAGATGTCCCAGAGAAATCAGGAAATTGTTGGTAGGTGTCGCTTTTCTTACTGCTTGAATGCCAATTATAACTCTGATAAATGTCTTACCATCCAGACATCACCTTTCTGTAAGTAAACACCCGCATCACAGAAATCTGATAGGTTTCTTCATAATCGCTAACTAGCATCTTTGATAAGGTTGTGGTCTTTCTTCAGCTTTAGTTTCTTATAACTTAATCCAATAGAAAAGGATTACCCTAGGATAAGTGTCTTGCATTTACTTGAAACACTTTTCTGGCATCTTTTTCAGTCAGCCAGGCATCTTTACTTAAATAAAAGATATATCCTATTTCCCCCACTAAACCAAAAAGAAGTCTATAGACTATGCTTTATAATAAGCTATGGTTGTGGGGTACCTCTGAGTTAGCACGAGCTTCATTCATTGTCGTACACGTTTTTGGTTGATCAGAAGTTTCTGCATCATGTGATATGAGGATGAGACAATAATGGTTGCTTAAACATAGACTCTGCCCTAAATAAAGTTGAATGGGAGTGGGTTAGTTACTTCTGCCACAAGTCTATTCAACTTGTGCAAACAGCGGCACTGTTATTTGCACCATTGATGTATCTGAATGTTTTGATAAACCTTTTTCAAAAGATCCATCTCATTAGTTTCCCAATCTTGGCTTAAAGACCCTCGGTCAAGATTATTTTTCAGTTGAAGTCTGTTGTAGCTTGAGAAAACCACCATATTTTCATTTATTATTGGCCTATAGTCCCTTGGTCAGGGTTACTTTTGGTCGGAGTCTGCTGTAGCTTGGTAAACTGTCATGTTTATTTAGTGTAATTTAAACATTAATCCACAACTACTTGTTTTAACTCTCTCTCTCTCTCTCACACACACACGCGCGCGCTCTCTCTCTCTCTCTCACCTATATTTTAACTGTTATAATTGAATTATATGGTTATGTGCCACTAGGAATGATGCCTTTTCTTTTATCAGTTGACAAATTTTATTTCAAACATTCTGCAGATGTTGCTAGGAAGCAGCGACAGAGGAAAAGAATGCAGAGGAAGTGGCTATGGGGTTGTATAGGGCTCTCTGCTACCATTGGCGTTGCAGCGGTTGCTTATAATTACCTGCCACAAACTAGTAAACACCAACCAATTTCAAATCCTTGTGATTCAACAGGTGCTGGCACTCACGAAACGGCTTAACAATATTGGTTAATTTGCTCGGCCAACACGCGCACACTCCAGGGTTTTAAGAAGAGTTATACATAGGTTAGGTATTGCGGCAGCTTCATGCTGCAGTTTTGCTCTAATAAAAGTTGGACGGGCTAGTTATAATCTTTTTTAAGATGCAACAGCGTTGCTGGTACTAAATCAAGAGGGTTTGCTTAGACCCTGTGCAAATCAGATTTCGAGGTTGTTAGCTATCTTGCAGTTTGCTCACATAATAATTAGTGTCCTGAGTTTGTACTCGGCTCTGTTGGGCATTTGAGGAACATAAATGTCTTTCAATGTTGATGTCTGTATTTGGTACTGTTGCAGCCTGGTGGATGATCAGATCAATCATGTTTGTATACCATTAGCGTGCAGTAGGCTTATTCTGCCTTCTTTCCATCTGCGATACAAAGTTTTTTTTTAATCATTTTTTTCTGCGAAGAGATTGAGATCTATATAATGTTGTTGTCAGTTCCGCCACTGAGATATATTTAAATGGTTTTTGAAGAGGACCAGGGTAAGTTGTAAAAAATAACTATTTGATAACACTAGGTAGTAAGAACGAATGAAAGAGCTCTTCTTTAGTACCAAGAGGAGCCTGCACATATCTTGTTTTTCTTTTTTATTTGTCAACGTGAAAAGTAATTATCTGAAAGCCGAACAAGTTACCTATTAATTCGACCCACTATCAAACGAGTTTGGATTTCAAAATATGATATGTATCTTCTGTAGGTTAGTTTTATTACCTGTATCTTTTGCATAAAATGGGTTCCTCTCCGAAACAAATTATGACTTGAATAAATAATTTGGAGGCAAGTCTGAATATGATACACAAGATAAGGTAGTTGCATTGGAGGACCATGAAAATTATAAAAAAACTGGTGAAATTCAGAGATTCTATTAGCATAATAAAGGTGGGGCTGTAGTTCAGTAACAATGTAATAGAGCAATCAGGTACTTGTATCAAATGTCAAAATTATATTTCAGTAAATCACCACAATAATATATAGAGTATTAGAACGGAAAGATCCATTAGATAATGAACTGTTGGTTCTAAGCCATCTCTGATGACAAATCATTAATTCGAAGTGTTTTTCTTGCGTATTCTTGATAAACCTGCATTTATATATAGATGTAGGAGGATCTGTTTGGGAAGTAAGAAGCCCCTTTGACATCACTTCATCTGCAAATAATTTTCGATGTGAAAACACGGAACCAGGGGGCTGATCTTTGAATAGGAAAAAGAGTGGATCTGCAGGGTCCCAAATGAATTGGCTCATTCGAGAAAGGCCTTGTTCTTTGGAAGATCTATCCCGTGTCTGGTACTGCATGGTTCCACTCTATAAGAACTCTGAATTATTCTCTTAAAGCTCATCATCTTCATCATAAATGATCCGCTTGCCCGAAATGACCTGGACCAATAGGGAAATCCCAATTCATTGGGCCTTTCGATACAATCAAATAGAAAGCCCTAAGGGCGCCATATTCTAGAGCCCAAATTATGTAATTGAATAAATCCTCCTGCGAGTCAAGGACTCCTTCTCCCTTCCCTTCTTCAAATTCCGATTCATATTTTTCATAGAGAAATCTCTTATCAAGGGTAGAACAAGAGCCGTCTTGCATCATATCTAAGGGATTCCTCTGTTCAGGCCGAAGAAGCAATGTCACTCTATCATTATCAAACTGACTGCAATCTTTTTCTGTCCATGAAGATCCCACCAAAACGCCCTCTACTTCTAATAGGCCATGAACTAGATCAGAATCATTCTCAACGAGTCCATAAGAAGTGACCCCATTTTTTTCATCGGGTCCAGCTAAAGACCAAAGATCTTGAGCGACCGATCCAGCAGAACAACTCAGAAGATAAAAAAGTATCGTTAATCTATTCATGCTCGTTCCGAGCTCGAAGTACCATTTGTACAAATAAGAATCCCCTTCGTTACATGATTTCTTCTTCATATAGATAGATATAGGATCTATGGGGCAATTACTTAGAAGTACATTTTGTGCTACAACCCTTCCTATTTGATAGAAAAGGATCCCATGATACTGAACCGTTCTTTCCTGGGATCGAAAATCCCAAGTTTGTCTATGAAGAGCGGATCTAATTGTATTAGTGTCTATAATTGATTTCTTCTGTGTAATACTAATCGACAGGACCTCATTGGTAAGTGCTAAAGGATCTCGTGCATTGGAACCCATGGTTATGGACCCGAATCCATTAATATGGAACATTTTCTTTTCCAAATGAAATCCCCTAGTATATGACAGAGTGAAAAAGTGATTTCATTGTTGTGGAAGAAGAAGCCTTTATATCTTAATGCACGTATTTAATTTATTCGCAGCTATTAGAGTGGGATCCACTTTTTGGGGAATATGAGTCGAAGCAATAGCAAGAATATTTCTAGTAGAACATCTTTCACAATCCCTGGAGAGATGGTTCACTAATAGACCGAGGGCTAAGTCATTCGACTCATTCACCTCCAAATCATGAATGTTTGGAATCCATATTATGCAAGGAGACATTGCTTTTGCTATTTCGAATTGAAGGGCAATATAAAATCGGTCTATTTCCGGCATCATATCCATAGTTAGCCCATTCATCATAGTTAGAAGTTCCAGCTCCGTATCAAGGTCACGATCTATATCATCACTAGCATCAAGATTTTCGCTATCATCAATATCATCATTATCATCAATATCGATCTCATCAAGAAGAAAACCTTTAGGCTTGTTATCCAGGAACTTGTTCTGAAATACCGTAATGAAAGGAACATAGGAGTTTGTCGCTAGGTATTTGACCAAATAGGATCGTCTA